>CBVK0100216148.1:0-17442 GCA_900067695.1 Picea abies | reverse complement strand
TATTGCTAGGTGCAATGAATACTTGACTGCATATGAATACCATTGATATAGATGCCTATTGTAGTTGTTTGCAAGATGAACTAACATTTCCTCTAGAGAGATATTTATTGTTTTCTCTTGTTGTTCTTGTTCTGGGCAGGTACCCTTGTAAAATATGTTTGATGAACAATATTTCTAGAAGTTGTCATAGAAGAATTTTATAAGGATGACACAATGCTTGCAACAACTACCGGATGGGCAGGGATCAAAATAAATAGAAACAAACTTGAAGAGACTCAGAGGCAGTCAGACTTAGAAAGAAGTCAATGATCAAGAGGAAACTTGAATAAACTTGTGACACTTTGAAGAAAGCAAGAAGGATGCGAACGGAAGCATGGACTCTCTCAAATGGAGGAATTTGATTACATAATTCCAAAAGAAGAGCATGTATATTTATCATTCATGCATTAGGAGGGAGCTAATCACCAATAATATGATCCATTGAATAATTTGTGAATACTATGAAGTATCTGTCCATGTTCTTCATTAGAAGTAACAGCCATGATAAGAAGCACGCGTTCAACTTGACTTTATAAGAAGTCTTCTTCGAAAGGAAGCCTTGAATATCCTTGGTTGTCCATCTACATTTATGTTCCTATGGTGAAAGCAAGAAGTTGGAACCTTCAGGAAGGAAGGGTGTGGAATCTATAGAATATTCCATGGACTCCAACGTTGAAGAAGGGAGTTGTGATGAAGAACATTGTATGTGAGAAATTATGAAAAAGACTTATAAATGGAATCATTGATAGATACAAGGCGAGATTTGGGGCTAGAGGGTTCTCCCAGAAGGAGGGAGAAGACTATGATGATAGCTTATTCCAGTATACCTCTACCTGAGCCATTATATCTCTTGTAGTATCCATGGGTTGGAGTTTACATCAGACGGATGTAAAGACTGTTCTTCTCGATGAAGTAATTGAAGAAAAAGAATATAGAAAAACCTTAAGGTTTTAAGGTATACCAGAAAGAGACCCATGTATGAAGATAGAAGAAGACCATGTATGAATTCAAGAAACCTGGCGCAGAGGCTCTCATGTATAGTAGAAGCATGGTGAAAACTTCCTATGATAGAGGAAGTGTATTGAAATGATTCTTCAGAAGTCTGGGATGATGGATTGAAAATATATGGAAAAACCCCATGATGATAGATCTGAATAACATGAGAGACTTTGATATAGTAGTCTCATCCTTGAATCAATAATTGAATGGATTGTTAATGTATTTGGAGAATACTTAGTCGGATATTTGCTTTGTTGTTAAAATAGTTCCACTAGAACTTAGCCATGAAAATTGAATAACTGCAAAACATGTCTTGAAATATCTTCGTGGGGCGTTTGAGTTATGATATATAGCTGCATGGATTTATCAATTCATATTGGGAAGGGAGTGTATATGACAGAAGAAGTGCTTCTTGGATATGTTTCAGTTTGAGATTTTCCACAATATCATGGGCTAGCAGGAAACAAAAGGTTGTTGCACCCAACACTGCAAAAGCAGAGTATATTGCAGCTTGTAATGCTTGTATGGAAGAAGTGTGGCTCCGTAAGATGGTTTCTGGAATGCTTGATCAGGTGTTGGATTCGACCATGATATTTTGCAATAAATAGAGTTGTGTGAAGTTCGCATAGAACCAGGTGTTCCATGATAGGTCGAATCACATTGAGATCAAGTACTATTTTCTTCATGATAAAGTTCAGAGGGGAGAAGTGGTTCTCCATTATATCTCTATTGATGAGAAGATAGCAGATATTTTGGTAAATCCTCTGTCCAAGATGAAAATTTTGCATGCTTAAGGGACAAGTTGGACTCGTGGAGATGACTTCCTTATTGGAAAGGGAAGAGATTAACCCTAGATTGGGAGGGAACACTAATATGTTATTGATATATGGACAGTAATTTTCCAGTTTGGAAAATGATCTAGGTTGGGAATTTATTTTCCAGGTCGTAAAGTGGTCCAAGATTCTTGATGGACAGCCATTTTCCAGTTTGGAAAATGGTATAGGATGAGAAATCACTTTTCAGTTCAGAAAGTGGCCCAAGATTTCTGACGAAAATTCATTTTCCAGTTTGGAAAATGGTCCAGATCAAATAGTCATTTTTGTAATGAAAATGGTCTGATAGATTGTTGATGTACCATAGACAGTTATTCCCCTTGTGGACAGTGTGGGGGAATGGTCTAGGAAAATCATTTTTCTTGGCATTCACTCTGAGTAGTGTTCAAGCATAATGGTCTGCCTCTCTGGGTAGTCATTCTTTCGAAGTTCACAATCATGAGTAATTTCGAAGAATAGTCCATTATAGGAGGTTGGTGCAGGACAATCATTTCCATAGAAAATGTTCCAGAACGTCATTCCCTAAGGCAGACTCATTCTCTCTAGTTTTCACTGTGATTAGTGCTAGAAGAATGGCCTAATTAGGTGAATCATCTAGGCTCAACAATAAAGGGTATTCTTTCCCTAGGGAAGACTCATTATCTCCACGTTGCACTGTGATTAGTGCCAGAAGAATGGCCCAATTAGGTGAATAGTCCAGGTTCATAAATCAGGGACAATTATTCTTCTATGCTTGAGAAGAATATTCCATATAGCCCATGGATGATGTTTAACTTTCTGAGGGAAAATACGCTTCTAGATCTCACAGATGTGTGTGGAAGAATGGCCCAAGATGACTCAGTTTGCATCATGATATTGTTATGCAGGTTGATATCAAGATGATATTATTTTTGTGGATATTGTATGTCTCTGGACAATATTTGTATGCTATTGTGGTGGATGTGATCCACTGGTAGTGGTTGTGAATCATTGGTCAGTAGCAGTGTGCTAGTAGGAGTGGTTGTGTACCACTGGATAGTAGTTTTATACTACTATGTATAGACACAGTTGTGTTCTAGTGAATGACATTGTTCTGATTTCCATGGATACTACCACTAGTGTTGCAGATGATTTCCAACTAGATGGATATTCAGTGTGTTGATGAACATACATTCTACAGGTAGAGAATGGTCTAGGAAGAACAGATTGTTGGTGGACAAACATCCTCCCTGTAGAGGATGGTCCAAGTTGAAATATTGTTGGTGGACAGCCATTCTCCCTGTGGAGAATGGTCCAAGTTGACAAATTATTGATATACCATGGACAACTATTCTTCTAGGACGTATGTCCATATTAGAAGAATGGTTTGTCTCCCTGAGTTCAGACTAGTGACCATAGTGGAGAGATTGGTACAAGACATACATTTTCCCTGAGTTCACAGTAGTGGCCAGAGGGAAAATGGTCCAGGACAATCTTTCTTCTAGGACATATGTGTGCATTAGAAGAATGGTCCTTATATCCCATGGGGTGGATTTCAACATCTGGGAGGACTAAATTTATTCTATGATGTAGGTCCAGATTAGAAGAATGATCCTTGTAGCCCATTGTGGGACTTTTAGCTGGGACAATTGTTCTTCTAAGACGTATGTCTTGAATAGAAGAATGGTCCTTGTATCACTCTGTTGATTAAATGACTTATTCAACATCATGCCCAATTACTCAGATGGAGTATGGATTCAAGAGATGATGAATTTAATGCTATCAGATGATATTGATAGTGGTGATGTTGCTTGTGAGTTGATCTACGTGATCATGAGATAGTTTGTGTGGCTATGATGATGCAACTGGTTGAATGGTCTATTTGTTCTAAATACCATTGTCTTTAATACTTCCCTAGCTAGGAGGGAGTGTTGATATTATGGTAGCTACGATAGGTATTAACCTCCATGTATAACCTCTGACCAAATTAGAATGTTCTAGAAGCTAGAGAAACCCTAAACAAATGTATAGAAACCCTAGAAGGCATGTCATCTCATTAAAATAATTAATATTTAAGTATTGGCCTCTCAAAGAAGAATTCGTCTTGGATAGGAGACAAAGAGCAATAGAAATAGAGGGTGCTTGAGCTCATTTGTTCATTCACACTCTCACAGCTCACACAATAAAAGTGATGCGCAAGTTTGGAGAACGAGTACAGATGAAACTACTGCAACCGGGATTTTGGTCTTGGTTTTTGGTTTATGGGCTTTATGTTTGGTGCGCTATTCTTGGAGAAAGAGAGATATGTTATCTCTTGGTTATCTATTGGGTCTAGTACTACTTCCTGAATTATTCTATCTTTCAAGGTTATGGTGCTCAGGGGTGGCTGCGTGCCTATGGTTGGGTGACAATATTGAGATATTTTCTATGGAAAACGAGCACATCTCTTTTATTATAACAACATGAAATTCCAAATCTAGGTGCTTGAAATCAAACTCTTTTGTTCTTAAATTTTTCTTTGAATGACATAAGTAAATATAAAATATAGATATATCCATTGGACAACTTATAAAACAATTTTAGGTGCTACAGGGAATCTTGGGCATGCATTTTAATTTTTTTGGATTACTAAGAGGGGGGGTGAATCAATAATGAGCAAATATACCACTTATTAATCCTTTAAACCACAATGTATATTATTTTTACTTATTCAACCATGTTCATTTATTCATCATCAATATATTAATGTATCATAAACATTAACATCCATTAGTGCATAATAAACAATAACAAACACATCCACACAATGCACAATACACCAATATTTACGTGGAAACCCAATGCAGGAGAAAAC
Source organism: Picea abies (assembly GCA_900067695.1). Taxonomy (NCBI): domain Eukaryota; kingdom Viridiplantae; phylum Streptophyta; class Pinopsida; order Pinales; family Pinaceae; genus Picea; species Picea abies. Next base: position 12,759 of record CBVK0100216148.1, on the reverse strand, counting down.
CACGGAACGTTTTTCTTATATGTCAAGAATTACATTCAAGGAAGCACCAACTTCCAATTCTCCAGCTACAACTGGAAGGAGGCTCCAACCCCCTAGTTTCTTAGGCTCCAACCTGAACAAAGCTCCAACTCCCTAATTCTTTGGATTCAACCAGAAGGAGACTACAACCCCCTCATTTCTCTGGCTACAACTAGAAGGTGGATACAACCACCTAGTTCTCAAAATCCAACCTGAAGGAAGCTCCAACTACCTGATTCTTCGAAACCAGCCGAAAGGAGGCTACAACCCCCTTTCATTTCCTCTTCCAACTGCCCTGTAATATAAATTTCAAATGTAGACAACCTGTCACTGTTAACCTGTAACCTGTCAACATGTCCAACCTGTCATTGTCACAAAAACCTGTACCATGCATCAATCATGCACCAATATGTACCTCAACATGTACCATCAACTATGCACCAAAATTGTATCAACAATTTGTACCAACACAAGTGCATCAACTATGCACAACACAACCTGTCACATCAACCTGTCTCATCAATCTCATCAACCAAACCAAATCTATTCACCAAGATCAATCACCAAGACAAATCTCAAACATATGTTCCATATCACCAAGATAACCAACAAGATAGCTCTAGAAATACACCATACTCTCCATAAACCAAATACCATAAACCCTTACATTAATAATGCATCAAACCCTCACTATAATGCAACCTCAAACTACACCAATAATCTCCTCAATAGATAATATATGATAACATAGATCTCATACCCAATATCACAAGAATATCACTAAACCATGTGCATCTATGTCTCTCTATTCAAGTGCCATACATGTGCATACAATCATAATCATGTGCAATAAACCCTCACATTGACTATACATCAAACCCTCACTAATATGCATCCTCAAACTAAACAAACAACTTCAGCAACACATCATAAACAAAATCCCTCAACCATGTACCACAAAAGTTGTAATACCCATGTTTCCCCCATTTTGTAAATATAATTATAACTGGACAAGAAACTATGGCAGACTAAATGTCTGTGAATGTTTGATTTGATGGACCTTTGTATAAAAGGGTCAATGTGTGAATTTATGTTATTAAAAGAATTTAAATTTAAATATGTGTTGCACAACTACTAAAAGGGGGAAGATTTTCCAAGATAGATCATGGATTCTATGAGAGATATGGTGAAGGGAAACCAAGAATGGTTGAGATGACCCTCACCAGACCAGTACCTACTAGGTGTAATTTCTCAACAGTCCTCTGACCCATAAATGAATTACCAGTCAAGCTGGCAGTTGGAAGGCCATACTCGAGAGTTAATGAGGAGATGGGGCAGGGTACCCATCGGTAAAGCTTCCAGGCCTGACCATGAATTGGAATTCATACCCACACAACCTTGCTAAGGAAGGCAAGGAATGAGGTAATTTGAGAAAAGACATGGATCTACGAGATAGCAGTGTGGAGAAAATCACTCTCCCGAGAAGAGCAGCGAACGGACTTCGACTCTGAAGTTTAGAGGAACAAGCTCAGCAATAAGCTCGATCTGGTTGTAAGAAGCCAATGTAGGGTTTGGCTACAAGATGATAAATGAGTATGACGAGTGACTGAGGAAGTACTTGTGTGAGCCTCCTTTGCTTTGGAGTAGAGAAAACCAGTTGCCAAGTTCCTATGGGAGGAGGAGAGTAACCTTCATCCCTGACTGTTGTGGAGAAAGGAGAAATAATCTCTCTTAGAGTACCATGGTCTAGCTCGGGGGTGGCCAGTGGTAAATCTGTCATGAGTGACTGTGCCTATGGTTGAGAGGAAACATGCACCCCTTTTAGCAGTTGCTTCAAATTTTCCAGTTCTGATAAGTATTTTCATACTTTGTGTATTATATTGGATGTGATGATGAAATGTATGTGTCTATGATTCAGTCTTTCAGTATTTGAATAGTTGTTAGAAAATATTTGTGATTTATGTAAACTGTTATATCTATATGATCTTTCAATCTATCTCAATTTTTCTTCTAGATAATCATGGGATGAGAACCCGCAGAAGGGTCAGGCCAGGATCGGTTGAAATGTCTAAGTCCTACCAACCCTGTGAAGTCTACCTTAGCATGAATGTTAAGCTCAAGTCTTTGGGAAAACGGAATTTTCCTACAGACCAACCATCTATTTGACCGAGGGCTCATGCCCTTGTTCTTAACCCATTGGCAACAAAAAGGATTTGCACATAGCCCATAAAATTTTCCAAAGTATCCAAAAAGGGTCTAGCTCTTCAGCTTCAGGACTTCGAGACTTGTGATTCCACAATCCTCGAAAATAGACGAAGGACAAAATCAAGAATTGACAAGGGTCGTCGATCTGGAGATCCAGTGTAGCCCTCTCCCAATTGTTAGATTGGATGTAGGTAGGGAAGTTTTACATGCTTCAGAAAAATGTTACTTTGGGATAATAGGAAATGTCTAGCACCGAAACTCCTGAATGTCAAAGTCACAGAGTTGATCTGGACCGTTCAAACCAAAGGGACACGTGTCCACCAATCCATGGTATCTGGGAGTTTGGGCATTCTACGACTTAGAGGCGTGTGAGTTTCCCTGAAGGTTTGCAATCCGGAGTAAACTCTGGTCATAGATGTTAAGTACACGTGGAAATAGATCTAGCATGGTCTAGACGGAAATCTGGGAGATACACATTGAATCCCTGAATGTCGAATCGCCGAAGTGACCAGGACCATTGGATGAAAAGGCACATGGCATGCAATCCCATGGTTCAGAGACTTTGTACTCCGAAGGAAGTTGGCCAAGGGTTTTCAAGGAGTGAAAATCGTCGAAGTCATGAAGGCCGAAGTAAATCTCAATCGTTGCTTGAAGAGGACACGTGGAGCAAGATCCAAGAGTTGAGAGACTTATCTCTTTGGAGGATTTGTGTCGAAAGGATTTGGTAATCCCCAAAGTCATAGCCGCGAAGTAATGAGAACCGTAGATCTATGGATCTATGTGGAACCTTGTGGACCATTAGATTGAAGGACCAAGCAGTTACCAGTCGATGATGATGTGGCTTGATGACATCATTCGATGTGACGTGGACCCACATTATGCATGCCATGTGTCACCCTGTTTTGGACAATTCACATACCCTTTGTGCCTATTACAACATGACACATGTCACCCCCCATCGAGGACACATGTCACCCTCAACCCTCGTCGTGTGTCATTTTCCGGTTCATGTTGGCCTGGTCAATGTGGCCGATGACATGTCCAGATACTTTGCTAGTCTATTCCTCTAGAGGAATGAATGTGTTAACCCTCTGTGACTCTTGAAGCCTGGAGTCCCAGGACAAATTGTGATTGTTTAACTATCGGCCACGTGGAGCAATCTCATGACCCTTCATAACTCTGAGTGGGAAGTATCTTCTAATCCCTAAGACCCGAAGCCCTCTTCTTAATCATTGGATCTCGGTAAAGAATGTGGACCGTCAATATTCCCTGGGTTTTAGTGATCTAATATTTTGACAATACTTTTGTGAACTCCCGAAGTCTGGGAAATTCCAAAGTGTCGAAACCTATGTTGAACAGACTCTTAGCTCTCGGTTTTCACCCTGAGGTCACGAGGAGGAGCTCGCTAGTTGGTTTAAGTGCATAATGAGATATGGAAACTTTAGAGGAGAATAATAAGATGGTTTTTCTTAAGGGACCAAAAATGAACCAGGGAAAGTGAAAACTTGATGCCCCACCCCTAGAAAGGCTATTTAGGGGTTGGGTGCATTACAAATTGGTATCAGAGCATGGAAACAACACTTGGCCTGCTTGGGCTCATGCATGAGTCATATAAAAACATTATTTGGGGAATTTAAGAGGTAACACCCTATTTTTCCCATTCTTAAGAAACTTAGTAAACCTCTACTAAAGAAAGGAATGAGACCTTGTATTGTTGATAGATGTTTTGGAAACTTGCACTATATGTTGCTAATGTTTCCAAATAAAGAACTGACTTCACCTTGCAATGATATGTGTTGCTCATGATTTGGTAGAATAGTAACTAACATAAAAAAAAATATATATGCACTCAAGCAGTCAATGAACAACAATAGAACTACAATGTAAAGGATGGTGACACTTCAAGAATTGGGGGAGAGCTCCCACAATAGAGAGGAATAATATGATGAAAGGAGGGTTGTGGAAACCCCTCCAAATTTGGTCGAAACTGTAAGAAGCCTCATGGTAGAATTACAAAGTTATAAGGCTGACAATGAAAGGTTGATCAAGAAGCAGTAAAAGCAGACAGAAAATGATGCAGTTCTACAACAAAGTCTATCATTTATACAAAGGAAACTACATCATGTCCCAAATACCAGTCATGTGGATAGGCATCATACTAAGAAAACTATAATTCCATCTGAGATTCATAAGCATGGTCCTGAAAGTGACCATACCAGGAGTAACACCTCAAAGAAGGATCAACATGGAGCCAAGAGACATTCGATGGAATATTCTTCTAGTGAGGACACTGACAACTCCAAGGAATCTTCTAGTGGTAAAACCAATTCCCATTCTCAGACAACAAGAAAGAAGAGGAAACATTCCAAGAGTTGTGACCCTGAAGAATTCAAGAAATCCAAACCACCCACCTTCGATGGAGAGATTAAGAAGGGGGAAGAAGCACAAGTTTGGCTACTTGGGTTGAATAAGTACTTCAAGTTCATAACTACTCTAAAAACTTAAAGGCTTGAATAGCCATTTTCAACTTGAATGGAAAAGCTTGCATTTGGTGGGAAGACCTTAGGAATGTGAAAGGAGTCTATGAGAAGGACTTGTCATGGAAACAATTTGAAAAGTACTTCAAGAAGAAGTACCTATTAGAAAATTATTTTGATGGGAATACCAAGGAGTTCTATGAACTCAAGTTTGGACAACTCACCATAGATGAGTATATCAACAAATTTCTCGAGTTGATGAGGTATGTGCCCTAAATAAAGGATGAAAAAGTAAAGATGAAATGATTCATTAGTGGATTACCTCAGTCCTACCAAGACAAAATTGAGTTCAACGAGCCAAAGACTTTGGAATATACTCTTTGAAAAGCAAGATATTTCTATAAGCAATTCAAGAGTAAGACAGAACCCCATGAAGACTAGAAGAAGAAAAAAAATTGGGATTCAAGAAGAAGGGATTTAAACCCTCGATGTTTAAGAGCCCTGGTAAGAGAAATAGGATGAGCCTTCCTTCCAGAAGTGTGTAGCAACAAAATTTTCCATCCGAGAGTGGAAATAAACCATTCAAAGCAGCTCCAAGTAATATTGATAACATGAAGAGAGAAACCTTGAAATGTTGAGGTTGTGGAGAGGAACACTTGTTGAGGGATTGTCTGCATAGGCAACAGAACCCTGAGAGGGTCTACAATGTCCAATAGGCTACCACAGTCAATGATATGCTAGGAACCTACCACAAATTTATGCAGCCTTGGATAATAGACAATCTGACCACCAAGCTTCAGGGGTGGAGATGGAAGGTACGATTTCCAACCATCCTGTTTCCATTTTAATTGACCCTGGTTCTAATTTGAGTTATGTTTCCCCCCAAACTATTGATAAATGTAAATTGCAACAAGTTAAACATGTTAAATCATGGCTAGTACAACTAGCCACTGGAACCAAAGAAAAATAACAAAGGTCATACCAGCATACCAATTGGTCTTGATTGGGTTTCCCACCCAAGTAAACCTAAACACACTTCCTCTATGATCTTATGACCTGTTGATTGGCATGGACTGGTTGGCCACCCACAAAACCAGGTTGGACTGTTACAGTAAAAATTTGGAGTGTGAAAATGAAGAAGGAAGAAGGGTAACCCTACAAGGGATTCAAAATCCTGTCTCAGTGAGACAAGTATCATCCCTCCAAGTGAAGAAGTATTGAAAAAAGGGATGTCCCTTGTATGCAATACAAGTACTAAGATATGTTGAGAATGAAAAACCTAGCCTAGAAGACTATCCCATATTGAGAGAATATAAATATGTATTCCCATAAGAGGTACCAAGTTGTTATAAACGCTAAATTGCACCAGACACGCATACTTGGCATCAAGCCATCTTACTTGTTATCTTTGCAAAGCCATCACTAAACAACTCTTCTAAAAAAACATTGTTTTGAAGGTGTACACACCCTGCACCACCACTGCCTGCGTACACACACTTGTTGCACCACTACAGCCCGCGTACACTCACAAAAAAGCATGAAAAATAAAAATTTCAAAGGGATATGGCTTTTTGGGCCGTTACCTAACCATTTGACCACCCATAGCCAGTCACCCCAACCGTTACTATCTCTTTTGGCCTATAAAAGAAGGTGTTGGGGTCCCATTCCAAGAAAAAGCATGAGAGCATAGAAACTCAACCCATTTCAGTATTCTCCCTTTTGCCCGAATATTTTGCAACCACTTTGTGAGTTTGAGCCAGAATTCCTTCTTCCTCCATTGCAAACCCTTGCCATTTCCCTAGAGAGAATTGAAGAGGAGAAGAAGGCATGGAAGAAGTTGGTGCATGGTGAAGAGGATCCCAAGACCGAGTTCGAGGAGCAGTTTCCAGTCTCATATTGTAAACGACTTTTGTGAGATTAATATAAAGAAATGCTTTTTTCGTCCCACCAAATGATGTCTTAAGTCTTTATGATTTGTTTACATTTTTGTTATGATGTCTAACCCACTGATCCTTATATAGAATGCATGCTTGTAATTTCTTGTTTGTATTTTGGTGAATGAAGGTTGGCCTTGGGAGGATATATGCAATCGAGAAACAACTAATCACAAAGGGATAGACATCGGACGTGGAGTTTAAGGTATGCCTACCGGATCCCTATACTTTGTCTTTTATGTATGATTGTGGGGCAATGACGGGATAGTTGTTAAAAAGTAGGAGACTTTAGATGGTTAGCTCTACCTGCACTTTAGAACCCTGGTGTAGTTCGTAAAGGGCTTTTCCCACTATAGAAGAATTGGTGACCGTACTGGGGAGACCTCTAGGGTTTTTAGGGGATATTCTTTTGGGTGCTTTGAATCAGTTTATTTACTGTTTTATGAGTTTCTCTAAGCTTCTATGTCTTTAAGGGATTCTGGTCTTCCATACCAATACTCCCTTCCTTTGCTTGATTGTTGGTTTTAATTTTTTTGAGAAGTTACAGAGGTGTACGCCGCCTATAGTGGACCTACACGTGTGCATATGTGCCCTACCTTTGGACAACCCGCATACATACACAGGTTGTTGAAGTGTCAGTAGTGTGCATGTGTTGAGAAAAAAAAAAATTAAAAGAAGAGGCAATCATCCTCTTCCCTGTCAGAAGTCACACTTCTCAGGGATTTTCTTGATCTATCCCTAGTCTCTGTTATAGCAGTCTGTAGCCTAGGTCTGACCTCACCATAGCTTTATTTTTATCAAATATTTCTTGTGTTTTCTTTATTAGGGTTTTTAGGCAAGTGTGTGAGTCTGTTCTGATCTGCCTATTTGGTATTGTCAGTGACTCCCTGCGATGTGCAATTGGGCCTGAAGTCTTTTATTGGTCTTGACTTGTCATCATTTTTCCCTTTTTTTCTTTAGAAGAAGAGAAAAGAATTCATTTTCAAATTTCTTATTTTGAAGCATAAAAAAATAAAAAATAAAAAAAATTAATTTCTTTGTTTGGTAAAAGTAGTTCAGGTTAGTTTCTTTATTTACCAAGGAAAAATAAAGTTTTCTTAAGTTCTTTATTTGAATGCATAGGACATTAAGTAGCTCGTAGTCGAGAAAAATCTTGTTTTAAGTTTTTTCTTTTCAAAGATCTGAGAAAAGTAGTTACGAAAACGTTTGGTTAAAGAGTTTAAATTGGAAAATCTTTATTTGTGAAGAAGAAGTAGTTTGTTTTCAGTTTCATCTTATGCTCTTCTCTTTAGTCTCTTAAATAACATCATTGGTTTTACTTCTGTTCCCTTTGACTTAAGACATCCACTAAAATTAATGATTAATTAAAAGTTATTAGACTTTGTGTTTGTAGGGTCCATCAATTTAGTCTAGGCTAGAGCCTTGATTTAGGATTCAAGAGGAAACTCTTCAAGGCTACAAAAAAAAACATAAGAGTCTATGATAGGGAGTGCTTGAAAGTCTAGTAAACGTGAAATTTATCCAAGACCCCCCTCTAACACAGGGGCTAAACACGAGTTCGTGTGTGGAAAGGTAGCGGAGATAACCGCTCCAAAGCTGGACCAAGCATAGTGGGGGACACATATAGAGGGATTATCTTGGGATTTCGTTGATCTCATTTTCCACGGAGCTTTGTGGGTCTCGAATCCATTAGAGGTTCTCATTCGTCTTTTGGAACACCTGATTTTGATACCCTTGGTAGGTCTTAGGATTGATACCCTTCTCATTGCAGTCCAATCGACTGTCGACTGTACCCACTTGGTGAAAGTTCGCACGTTGGAAACCTAGTTGCCTTTATCTTAGTGACTTACACAAGTGACTACAAGGGTATACCATGGTACCAAGGGCAGAAATTGGGCCATGCTTTGCAGAGTATACCCAAAGGGTGCTTCCGTATTTGAGTTTCACTTGCATCAGTAAGTTTCTCTAGTGTTGGTTGGTGTAACTGTTCTTTCAACTAGCTAGTGATATGCTTGTCTTATCTCATAGAAGATTTTTCTAGTGTGTGTTCGTATTTAATGTTAATAGAAATCCCTAGTGTGTCATTGATCTTCTCACACCATGGAGGATCAGGAGCTCCACTAATCGCGAAGGCTTCTTGGCCTGTCGTCAGTTAATCTAGAGCCACCCCCGCCACCACTAAGGTGAAGACTAGACCAGCAAGGGTATTTTGGGGTGACCAGGCCATAAGAAACTGAGCCCGACCCATCTCCAAGAGGAGAACATTTGATTCTGGAAGAACCAACCATTTCCGACCTCGAAGCAGAAGCTCTTGGTCCGTATAACCCTCTGATCACTTATCTATTGGCACCCATCGTCATACAGGTTAAACCTTACGAGCGTTAGGTAGTTTCACAAGCAACGATGGAGCAAATGTTGTTACTTCTTCAAGGAATCCTCATATTCCTTCCACGACCGTCACTACAGGGGGTTTTCCACCTCCTAACCAACTGTCGTCGGTCCGAACCACCATAATCTCGACCGCCTCTACCTTAGGCAATGGTATGATTACGTCTATGGCGGTGATCACTGCAACTTTCACCCAGAGTGCAACAAGCCCTCCATTCTCATACAGGATGCCTGGCTTCGATACGAACATTGTCCTTTCCTACTCCACTCTACAGAATTTAGGTCTAAGGGCAGGGATCTCAAATGCTCCTCTACAAGGATCCATGGGGGGCACTTCATCTCCCTATAATTCTTTCCCTTACGAAGGGGGTCATATACCTCCTTCGTCCCCTTCGCTTGGTGGTGCTCACCAACACTCCACCAGAACAAAAATAAACTATAGTTTGTTTGGAGCAGGTAGTCAAGGACTTCCTTCTTATATCATATCAGTAGGTTCGACACTATTCTCTTTGTTCGATGCATTTGGTAACAACGCATTCTCGTCAACTGCCATCTCGGTCGGGGGAAACCCCGGTTATGGACAACAAAATCCTATGTAGGGTACTATTCTTGCACAGGGGGAAAACTCAGGAATTCCTTCCTCACAAGGACTTTGGAATCCATGGCAGGGATCAGTTCCCTCGTTAGGGATGTTGACCGAGGGAAACCCCTTCCATAGCCAATGGAACCCCAGGCAAGGCTCAAGACCTATGCCCGTCGAATAGACAAGGGGAAACCCTTCCCAAAATCCTTAGAATGTGATGCAAGGCCAACCTTTTACATCCTATTACGGGAGTCAGACGATGATGTCTCAACAAGCGCAGAATCCATACACTGGTCACGGCCATGGTTATTACCAAAACCTTGGTCAGCAACCTAACTTTTCCTGGCAACCTAGTGCCAGCCAAACTCCAGACTCCTTTTTCCATGGTTATAATCAACAACCCAAATTACCATTTCTAGCAACTCTGCACTTGCCAAACTTGACAAGGTTATTAAACGACCCCATCTGTCATGATCCGCATTGGACTCCCATGCCAACCAAGTTTCCTTTAGACATTCCAAAGTTTGAAGCTAAGCCTAATGAAGATCCAGGTGATCATATGACTACCTTCCACTTATGGTGCTCATCCAACTCTTTGAGAGACGACTCTGTTCAGTTGTGTTTGTTTCAATGCACTCTCATAGGGAGTGCTGCGAAATGCTACATTGAGCTCGACCACTCAAGATACTCTTCCTTCGGCGAATTGGCAATGGCTTTCTTAAACCATTTTAAATTACCTATGAGATACAACATCAGCATCGAATTGCTAGCCAATTTTGAGCAGACAAAAGCAAACCATATCTCAGATCACATCCGAGAATGGAGACCCTAGAAAAGTTTGATAAAAGTACCAGTCCCACTAGCATTTCTGCTTGATTGGTTCCTTAAGTCTTTGGTACCCCAGTTATCTAAAGACATCGCAACCTCGGCGGTATTTTCAGAAGAAGAAGCGATAATGAGATCTCAATAGCTAGAGATGATTTACTCTCAGTTTGGTTTACTTTATGAAGTTTTTCCAGATGCACCATTGACAAGACCAGATAGAGATCTGGACCACATGCTGATGGTATTGTTTTTTCAGCGCAAATGAAGCCCGTTGATCAGCTGTCGAATCAATTGCAGCAATTGTCAATACATCATATAGCGGCCAACTAGAACACTGATTCGGCTGCTCCCCCTACTCAAATGTCGGATGTACACAATGTGCAATCGACAAACACGAAGGCCACCCAACAACCTGACAGAAAGAAGAAACAACAAAAGATGGGTAAGGGGGATAAGGAGCCTACCAATAATGTTGGCAGGGGAAACATAGAAAAGAAAATTTTGAAGTATCCGTGTAATCTTTGCACGAAAGACCATCTGACTCACCAGTGCCCTCGACTTGCAGAGGCCCAAAAGTTATTGGCAGAGCAGCATTCTGTCATGTTAATGAACCCATTTCCACATGGGAAAAATTTAACTCAAGCCTCTTCGAGCACAGAAGGGGGCAGTCAGGGACCCCCTTCATCTTCGATTAATCCTTCATCCACAAATGTGTACATGATGAAAGGTAGCATTGACATAGAAACTAGGACACGTGACTATGGAATGCTAAACAACTCTGAGAAGGGTAAAGAAGCCGAAAATTCATCTCTTCCTCTCCATATTGAGAATATGTTGGGAAAAACAATGACATGCATCCCAAAAGGTGCGTTCAAGAAAGTTTCCCGCAACCCAAATGCAAGGGCCGCCCAGAATTACTCTGTGGTGGAGGATTTGTCTCAAACCCCTTATGCAATGTCTACTTTGGAAGTCCTCTAGAGATGCCCTTCCCAGAGAAAGGCTCTGTTAGCTGCCTTAGGATATGATGATGTAATGATCCCAAGCCATTATGCAAGGATCATCATGGTTTTGGTGTCTTTTTAAAACTTTAGTGGTTGTGGTATTTCGTCAAACACTTGGTTGACCTACTTGTTAGATGTGTTTACTTGCTGAATGGCCCCTTGATTTCAGCCTTAGGGTTTACTGATGTGTTTATATGAATGTTTGCAGCAATAAATAGGAAGATATAATCATGTTCATACCTCAACCATATGAAATATGATAGACAAGCCAAAACATCTCAAATCTACTTTATTCATGAAATAGAGGAACCTGCTACAATAAAGATACCGATCTGGAATGCTCAACAGATGGCCAAGAAGATAGACAATAGAGATGCTACAAAATGCTCCAATAAAAGACTACAATAAGCCTCCAAAGGTTGGATATACATTGAAGACTGAATATAAGTATATCTAGCCGTAAGGATGCTAAACCCCCAAGCTAGAAGGTGCCACGTCCTGCTGCAATGTTGAAGCTCCACAATATTTCGGCCCTGCTGCCAAAAGTGTCCAATCACCCCAATAAATATGTCAAATGATAGATCAGGCAACTATAAGGACAACCCAAGTGTCCAAATCTCCAAATCCACTCTCAAACCCTGTAGATACGAAACTCCTCCACTGAACGGTGCGCCCCCTTGGATGGTGGAAACCCTAATAATTCAACATGAATGAATGAGGCCTGCAAACCTCTTGAAACTCTCCAAAATGATATATCGAGGCTTGGTTACCTCCCTGGTGAAGTCCCAAGCGAAATGGTGAATATCTAAGCTAGCAAATGACTGAAACCAATTTCTGAAGTTTGCTCCTCTCCTCCAATTCGTCCCATGCATCTAATAAATCAAATAGCACCTGAAAATCCTCATGAATGGACTAGATTTGATGTTCAAGGCCCTGCAATGAAAAATCAAGTGATAGAATCTCCAAAATCCAAATCTCCTACAATGAATATCTCTCCAAGGATGGTGCGCCCCCCTTGCTAGAAACCCCCAATGGTGCGCCCTCCTTCTCTTCATGTGCCTATGGCTATGTAGAACCCTCCTGTACTGATGTAGAACCGAGCTAGAATGGTGTGGGAGAGTATTGCATCTCTGAGACCAAGCTTGGGACAATCTAGGTGGAATATTTCACCACCGAATCGTCCTCTAGGGTTTGTTAAGTCAAAACCCTCAAAACCCCCAAGAGATCGGCCCTCTAGCTAGAAGCCAGAAATCCAAAAGATAAAAATACATGAATGAATGAGTAGAGGACCTTGCCTTTCCTTTGTACTTTTTGGCTCATCTTCTCCC
>CBVK0100216145.1:0-14279 GCA_900067695.1 Picea abies | reverse complement strand
ATTACAACCATGGCCTTGATCTCGTAATGTCCCTTCCAACTGTCCTTCATTCCCCACACACTTCCACTCCAAGAATTTTGAGAGCATAGATCTGATAATATTCACAATCTATCTTGACAAAGTGGCTCATCTAGCCAAGCTAACAATCTCAAAAGCTCAATCTAATGAAAGCTCCAAAATCAAAAGCTAACCCAATCTCCAAAACTAATCTCATCCAAGCCCTAACCTTCTCCATGAGAGATCCTCTCCTTTTATAAGTTGAAGAGGATAAGGTGAGGAGGTTAGGATGATCCCACTAAATCATGAAAGTGAGTAAGATCCAAACCATTCGTATGCCACCTCACCATGGAAGTTTCTCCTTCTAGAAGCATCGAGAAGATGCTCGTTTTTCCCACATATGAGCATTCTCGCACCCTGCTTATAGAGCAACCTATGAACCTCTCACAACCCAGCTATGGTGCAGCCTATGAGAATCAGGCATTCTCACACCCTAGCCATAGTGCAGCATGCAAAAATAATCTTTAATAGCGTTTTCATAAAGGAAAATGCAACTTCTTTTCTCAGGAAAAGTTATTCTCCCTTCTTTCTTCAGGAACTCAAGCCACTGACCCCTCTGAAGACTACATACAGGTTTACATCATTAACGGTCATAGGGATAACGAAAATAATGTGTAACAATATGCAGGTTGCGAGGCCTTTTCTTTCATGGATGGATTTTCGAGGTACAATCAGATTCACATCAAACTCGAAGACCAACACAAAACCACTTTCATTTGTCCGTGGGGTATATTCGATTATCGGAAGATGCCTTTCGGTCTGAAAAATGTTGGAGCTACTTTTCAGCGGGCCATGTCTTTTTCTTTCCACGATCTCAAACACGTAGTTGAGGCTTATCTTGATTATTTAGCATCACGATCTTGCAAGAGATTTTATCATCCCACACACCTCCAACTCATCTCTAAGCAATGTCACTACTACCGTATTCGCTTGAATCCAAACAAATGCAGTTTTTGCTTAATGTTGGGTCATCTGCTAGGTTTCACAGTTTCAACAATAGGGATTATGGACGATCCTATAAAGGTTGAGGCGATAGTTCAGTTGCCTCCCCCGTGCACAGTCCCTCGGCTCCAGAGTTTATAGGGAAAAGCAAACTTTTTACGATGTTTCATCGCAAATTATGTCGAGATCACAAAGGGTTTCATGTGTTTACTATAGAAGGATGCTCCTTTTCATTGGGATGAAGCTGCTCAACGCTCTTTCGAAGCATTGAAATGCGCCCTCACATCTGCCCCTCTGCTTCGGCCACCCAATTATAATAAAAAATTCTTATTGTACTTGGCTGCTGCAGAGTTGACCATAGGTATGGTCTTGGTTCATGAGGATGATTTTCTCTTAGAATAAGTGATTTATTACCTGAGCCGAGGCCTGGTTGGACCAGAACTCAATTATTCCCACGTTGAAAAATTTGCATTGGTAGCAGTTCATGTTGTCCAACAGTTCATGTTGTCCAAAAGTTCCATTATTACATCTTGTTTTGCAAGACCACCATCATTGCCATTGTGAATCCATTTCAATACGTGTTGACATGACGTGTAATCAACATAAATATTAGTATATGGATATTTATCCTCTAGGAATTCGACTTGTATTTTGTTTTGGCGAAATCCAAAAAGTCGTTGGTCTTTGTGGAACTCATCTCGGAACTTTCGGTTGAATCAGGTGATGTTATACCTAAGTATTCTCCTATCAAATGAGACATATTTTTTATCACGTCTTCGGACCCCTAGTACGGAGATATACTAGTCTATCTCCAGAATTTGAAGTGCCCCACCTCTGCTTCTCGTGATGAGTGTCGCCATATACGCCATCAGGCCAAGAACTATCTCATACTTGAGGACACTCTGTATCGTCAAGGTGTAGATTGCATCCTTCATTGATGTCTCACTCATGAAGAAGTGGAAATCGTACTTAACGATTGCCACACTGGAGCATGTGGCGGTCATCTGTCTGGGTTGGCAACAGCCCTAAAGATTCTACGATCCGATTACTTTTGGTCGACATTAATCAAAGATTGTGTTGAATCGGTCAAGAAGTGTCACTCATGTCAGATCTTCTCTCGAAATATGAGGGCACACACCGCTCCCATGTTTCCTGTCATCACAGTTGGTCCCTTCACCAAGTGGGGGATTGATTACGCTACATGCAACCCCCCTTTAGCAAGGGGGCGCCGTTAAATAATCGTAGTAGTAGACTACTTTACGAAGTGGGTTGAGGCTATGTTGATGTTTAAATATGATGGTGATACAACAACTCTCTTTTTGTTTAACCAGATAATAGCAAGGTTCGGCGTCCTGAGAGAGATTGTCATTGACTATGGCAGTGACTTTCAGAATCAAATGATGTTCGAGTTAACATCAAAGCTTGGGTTGAGGCAAGAGCATTTGTCACCCTACTACCCACAAGCGAATGGTCAAGTGGAAGTTGTGAATAAGTCCCTTAAGACTATTCTACAGCGAACGATTAATTCGGCCAAGTGAAATTGGCATTTGATGTTGTACTCTGCATTATAGGCATATTGAATGTTTGTTAAGACTGCAACCGATTTCTCACCTTTTCAACTCATTTACGGGATGGAAGCAGTCTTACCTATAGAGTGTCAAATCCCGTCTCTAAAGTTGGTAGTACAGTTATTGCCAGACACTTCACCACTTGAAGCGTGTTTATTATATCTCCAACAACTCGATGAGCAGCGTCATGATGCAACCTTGGCTAACGAGGATCACAAACAAAAAGTCAAGTGTCAGTATGATCGGTCCGTTCATCCTCAGATTTTCTCTTAAGGCAACCTTGTCCTAGTCTATGACCAAGATAAGGATACCTTGGGAGCAGGCAAGTTCAAACCCATGTGGTTCGGACCTTTCATTATGAAGGAGTTTATAAATAAGGGCACTTATCATCTGGTGGACTTTGAGGGAAATCCTTTGGCGGAGCCTAGAAATGGGCTCTACCTCAAGAAGTATTACTCATAGGTGGGTTGCCTTGGGTGACTTCTTATACATATGTATAGTTCTTATACATTTTCTTCTTAGTTTTTATCTTTTTGGTTTTATGGACGTGTCGTTTTTTATGTCATCTTTTTCACTGTGACAGATGTCAAGTGAATCAGAGGTGTTCATTGGATTCGTGGACGGTACTAGCTGGCACACTCGGAGGCTTGCTTCTGCAGCTTGGGTGATTTTCACACCTCAGGGCTAGTTGTTATCTTTAGGAGGTATCTATTTAGGTGATGCCACAAACAATGTCGCCGAATACAACACAGTCTTAGAGTTGCTTTGTGACGCTTTGTCGCATGGTATCTCTCGCCTCTAGGTCTACTTAGACACTCAGCTGGTTTTGTCCCAGTTAAATGGGGTTTACCGCATTTATGATCCTACTCTACACCGACGGTTCCTTAGGGTACATCTCTTAGAATGAAGCTTTGATTACATTATGTATATCCATGTTCCTAGGAGATTGAATCAAATCACAAATACTCTAGTTAATCATGTATTAGATTGGCACATTGCACACATGTAAGAAAAATCACACACACGCACATGTAAATACATTTGTAAAATAGATGTAATCCATAAGATGTAAAAATATGTAAATATGCATATATATATCGAAAATATCAGAGAACATGGCTGGGTGCAAGTGCCTCAAAAATATGTCTAGTAAGAGTCACGAGGCTTATGCCCTCAAAAATATACAAAAAGTACGCAAGTTGACTGGATCACCTCTCCTCGAGAGACGAGTAAGGAAGTAAATGTCTTCAGTCATTGGATTCAATGACTACCCCTTGAGCATAAATGCCTCAACATCAGGATGCCAGTAATCTATCAAAGCATTCAGCAACATGGGTTGTGCCCTCATGAATGGACACTGGAAGAATTTTAACAACCCACATTGTGATAAAACAATGACAGCAGGAGGGTCTTCTAAGACCAAAAAATCATCCTCATTCTCCCTCTCTCTCAAATGAACATACATCCTGGAAAATGACAAAGTCATGGGGAGTTAACTCTTGCTTCTTCTTCTTTTTTCCACTTATTGGAGGGTGTACATGGGTTGTCTTGGCAACAATCGCGTGTGTACGTGGGAAAATTATATTCTGCCCATGTGCACATGCGAGTTGTGCTTGGACATCCCACGTAAATGTAGGGCCGACCTCTTTAAAGGTTAGTGCCCCCCAAAAAAAGAAAAACAAATGCAAAAAAGAAGAATGGAAATGCAAGAGGGGCTAGTATATACTTACTTGGTCCAAGCGGAAGTTCGTTTCATCCACTGAATCTCCCAGAATCAACTCTTTCGGCAAAGGGGTGTTTTTGAATTTGTTGTCAATTCTTAATTTACAATGGTGATAATGAGATGTCGACTTCTATTTATAGACTTTTTGGCCCCTTTTGTCATTTTTTGGACCCTTTTGTCATTTTTTCTAGCTTGAAAATCGTTTAGTATGGTTCTTGAGTTTCTTCGGGGATGTTACGATATCTGTTACTTTGGGTATTTGGAAACTTTTTGAGACTTGGGTCATTTTTTTAAAATGTCATTTGGTAAAAAGTCGTTTTTCCAACTTTTTGCATCTAAGTCAGGATTCCACCTCCACTTTCTGCATCTCGTTGTCTTTTTTCGCTTTACCATAGGATCAACCCTACCAAGTTGCAACACAAAACCATCATTGTTGCTTTAGAAGTGTCATAATTTAGTGGTAGAGCATGTCTTTACATGGATGCCCTAGTTAGACCCTCATTGCTTTTGGCGTCCATGCCGTCGTTGACGATTATAGGCTCGGGAGTCCTTTTTAGTTTTTCCTGATTACGAGTTTGAGCCTCACTTTCATGATTCATTATCGCTTCTAACCTCACCCTCTGGACTCCCAAACAAAAACGGGTCTTCTTTTAAGCCCTTTTCAGACCCTCTAAACATGAAAATATTGTCGAGTGATCTTGTTTCCCTTCACAGTCGCCAAACTAAAATTCGAAGGCACGTCTGTCCAGTGGTAGTTTCCCCCTTTTTCAGTTTGGATGATTAAATGTACGAACAAAGTGATGTGGGTGGGAAAACCCCCTTCGGACTAGCACTAAGGGTTCTGTAATGCATGCATAAATAACCGTCTAAAGTCTCTTACTTTTTACTATTATCCCAGCATTGACCCCACATTCATGCATAAAACACAAGGATAAAAGCATCTGGTAAATCTACCTTGAACTCCACATTTGGTGTCGATCCTTTTGCCTTCGGTTTCTCCTCGACTCCAAGTCTCCTCCCAAAGCCAACCTGCATTCATAATCAGACAAACATATAACTACGAATATGCATCTTATATATGAATTAGTGGGTTAAATGTTCTAATAAAATATCAATCAAAACTGAATATTGAACACCTCATATGGCATGACGGGAAAAGTAATTCTTTTTATTAACCTCACAAAAGTCACTTACAATGGTGATATCAACTACTGCTCCTCAAATCTGTTCCTAGGATCCTCTTCAACTGTGCACCAACCGCTTCCACATATGCTTCTCCTCTTCAGTTCTCACAAAATGGTTGCAAAATATTGGGGCAAGGGGAATACAAAAAAAAAGGCAGAGTTTATTTTCTCTTATTTTTCTCTCTTGAAATGGGACCCCTACCTCTTCTTTTATAGGCTAAAAGAGGGTAGTTATCCGGTTGAGTGATCGGCTATGGGTGGCCAAACGGTTTAGCTAATTACCCAGAAATCTGTATTTTCTTTGGAACTTTCTATTTTTTGTGCTTTTGTTAGTATACACGGTATGTAATGGGTCAGCTAACATATACACACGAGCAGTAGTGGTGCAGGGCGTGTACATCTTCAAAAGGATGGTTTTTAGAAGAGTTGTTCAATGGTGGCTTGGAAAAAGTGACAAGTGAGATGGCCTGATGCCAGGTATGCATGTATGGTGCAAATTAGGGTTATAACAGATGCCCCCTAATGTGTGAGGTCAGAAGATCATTTGATGGCCGAAATACAATACCAATATTTACCAACATACGAAGCGAGTGAGCCCAGGGACCAAAGTTCGGGAGGTGCCATCTGAAAAAATAACAATTGTCTCACCAAGGCGGGCATACCCATGCTCATAATGAAATAAAATCATGGTTTCCAATCAAATACACTGCAGATCCATGTCATATAACTATATAAAGTGTAGCTGCGAGCAATACACATCAAATCTACATCTCGAAATCAAAAAGATGTACATGTATAGTATCCATCTTCAAGAAGATAATGATGCTTGATGGCTAGAGATGAGGCCTTCAAAGCTCGAGCAATAACTTAAAAATATTCATAACTTGGGTAGGAGTGTAATATGAGTGTACGACTTCACTACCCAGAGGTCTTCGATGACTCGTCGAGAACAGACTAGAGGATCTTGATGATCAGGCTGAGGGCTTCCTTGATTTCAAACAAAGACTTGATTGGGATTTTTGGGATGGTCGGGCGTGAGGTCAAGAGACAAACTACAGAAGGGCCGACTCAAGCTTGGTAAAAACTTCCCTTGGGCAATAGCATGACAACTAATGAGACTCGAGCAGCATGGTATTGACATAAGTTCATGATGCAGGAGGCAACGCAAACTCTCCATATGTTTGGAAGAATAACCAAATAGAGGAGGACACAACTCTATGTAGCGAGAACAGCTTCCTAAGGTCATATTAAATCCCAAAGCTTGATGAACAAACAGAAGGATGTGCTTTGTCCAAGGGCGACTCATTGTGCTGCCAAAAAAGAAAAATACTTTTCCCTTCCTCTTTTGGGGGTATATTTGATTTTTTTTGTCTTTTCCAATAATTTATGGGAAGCTTGAAAAAGAATAAAAGAATGCTACGTTACAAAGGGGGAACAAGTGTCACAAACATACTAGTTCCAAGCACAAGGAACACACTAATGCTTAGAGTAAGGCAACATATGTAGGAAAATGACACTTAGGAAAATCCCTCCATGGGTCAATGTGTCAAGACGCAGAGGCAAAGTGTTACAAGGCTTGCATATAAGGAATGCTTCAGATGGTTCAATTGAGGGAAACATGGAGCTGGAATTAGGCCAAAAATGTAGAAATGAAAATGCGATTAACAAGACACAATGATAACATCCTTCAATGTAATTTTAATGAGCCCAGAGAAGGTAAGCTCGGTGGTTTTTCATTTTTAGAGAGTCTGAAAAAATGGAAAAGGAGACTCCACTAGGGTAACTTTTTTTAAGGTAGTCTAGTCGGTTCGAAAAAGGGGTAAACTAACACCGACAAGATGTCCATTCAAAATCATTTTTAACGAGTGTGATAAAGACAAGATCACTAGGCAATCTTTTCACTTTTAAGGAGTCTGAAAAGAGATTAACTATGGACTCCATAAGGGATGTTCTTCTGGACCAATTTAATGAGTGTGAAGAAACAAGGTCGCTCGGTCATGTTTTCAATTTTAGGGAGTCTGAAAAGAGCTTAACTATGGACTCCATGGGGGTTTCTTTTTCGTAAATTTAGTCCCTCAGGCCCGAAAAAGGGTTAAAATTATACCTGAGAATACTCTTATAGAGAACCGAGACTCTTAGAGTATACCTTTGTTCATACAGTTGACCATCCAGACCAAAAAAGGGGTAAACTACCGCCGGACAAACGTGCCTTCAAATTTCAGTTTAGCGAGCGTGAAAGGAAACAAGATTGCTCAACAATCTTTTCATGTTTAGAGGGTCTAAAAAGGGCTTAAAAGAAGACCTGTCACTATTTGGGAGTCCCAAGGGTGAGGTCAAGAGTAACGATGAATCAAGCAGATGAGGCTCAAACTCGTAATCAGGATAAGACTAATAAGGACTCCCGAGCCTATAGTCATTAACAATGGCATGGACCCCAAAAACTACAACCAAGATCTACCTAGGGCATTCATGAAGGGGGAGGCTCTACCACTAAATTACGACACTTCTAAAGAAGCAATGATGGTTCCGTGTTGCAACTTGGTGGGGTCAATCCTATGGCAAAGCAACAAAGACAACGAGGTATAGAAAGTGGAGGTGGAATCCTAACTTAGATGCAACAAGTTGGAAAAATGAATTTTTACCAAAGGACCTTTAAAATGACCCAAATCTCCAAAAAGTTTCCCAATACCCAAAGTAACCCTATCGTAACATTCCATAAGAAACTCTTGAACCATACTAAACGATTTTTAGGCTAGAAAAAAAGACAAAGGGGTCCAAAAAATGACAAAAAGGGGCCAAAAAGTCTATAAATAGAAGTTGGCAGCTCATTATCACCATTGTTAATTGTGAAATTGACTAAGAAGCAAAAAACACCCCTTTGTCAAAAGAGTTGATTCTGGGAGCTTCAGTGGATGAAACGAACTTCCGCTTGGACCAAGTAAGGAAATACTATCCCCTCTTGCATTTCAATTCTTTGTTTGTGCATTTCTTTTTGTTTTTTGGGGGGATGTTGACCTTTAAAAAGGTTGTTTCTACATATACACAGGTTGTCCTATGACTGCACGTGGGCATACGCGACTGTGTATATTACAGCCCGTGTATACCCTCCAACATGTGAAAAAAATTAAAAGATGCAAGAGTTAATCCCCCATGAACTTGTCAATTGCAGGATGTATGTTCATTGGAAAGAGAGAGAGCATGAGGACATTGATTTTTTGGTTGGAGAGGACCCTGATTCTACCGCCGTATTGGCTCAATGTGGTTTGTTGAAATTCTTCCAGTGTCCATTCATGCAAGCACAACCCAGGCTGTTGAATGCCTTAGTATATTATTGGCATCCTGATGCAGAGGCATTTATGCTTGAGGAACAGTCGTTGACTCCAACGACTGAAGATATCTATTTTCTGATTGGCCTCTCAAAGAGAGGGGAACCAGTCAACTTTCGCACTTTTCCCTCCAGGCCTCACAACATAGCGGAGTTGATTGAACTCCATTGCGAGGCTGGCACAGACAAAGTGGGCACTCAGGTGCCGATAAACAATATTTCTAACCTATCGCTGAAAGCGATAGTTCTACTTATTGGGCGGATCACTGGATCTGCATCTTTGCATCAGGCTTTCCGGGCGCACATGAATTGTGTGGTTCGGCGCTTAAATGCACAAATTTTCAACTTGAGCACCACCTTACTATATTGCATGAAGAGGCAGCTGACAGAGTGTCATATGTGGAGACACAAAAACTTTGGTTTCGGGACTATTCTTTGCTCTTTCTTCTTCGAGAGGGTCCCTAGTCTCAATACTAGAGAGATGATACGAGGGCACGAGGCCTCTCTCCTAGTACTATGCAAGTGGGTGGTGTTGTTGTCGCAACAGGGGGGAGGGAGGACCATCGAGGCATTCAACGACAAGTTTTTTTCCTGGTGGTCACGACAGATTCCAGCCATAGAGGACTACCCCTATGTCGGGATCAACTTTTCTAAAGATCCTGACATGCCTGTACCTCCCAGAGAGGATCGAGGAGAGATGGGTAAGTTTGTTTTTTAAAGATATTTAATTTTTATGTCTTTTTATATATATCATTTTTTTTGTGTATACCAGAGTATCTAACACTTAAGTATATGTTATGTGCAAATGTGGGGCTAGTGTGTTCAGCAGACTTCACAAGGACCAGGCAGTGTCCTCGACCAGAGGAAGGACCAGCTGCAGCCGGTGGACCAACAGAAGTAGGGGGACCTCTAGCCGAAGAGGCTGAGAGATTTTTGAGATGGGTGGAGTGGAACCTTACCACGCTTACTCATACAGTTCTTATGGCGGAGATCGAGGATCTCCCACCGTCGATGCAGACTCACGTTGTTGGGGTACCACAGACCTAGGTCCAAATCTTTTGGTGTTTGGCCAACGTCATTGTTCACTATATCATGGCCAACAGGCCCCACCCTTAGCTAGGCTAGACTTCTTACGTGCCGAGGGAACCTTTTGTATATTTTTTAGGGCATAAGCCTCGTGACTCTGACTGGACCTATCTTTGAGGCACTTGCACCCACCCATGTACTCTAATATTTATATATATGTGTGTGTGTGTGTGTATGTGTGTATTTACATCTTTTTTTTTTATGGATTACATTTATTTACAAATGTATTTACATGTGTGTGTGTGTGTGCTTTTTCTTACATGTGTGTGTGTATGTGCTTTTTCTTACATGTCAATCTAATATATGATTAGCTAGAGTATCTATAACTTGATTCAATCTCCTAGGAACATGGATATACGTAATGTAATCAAAGCTTCATTCTAAGAGACGTACCCTAAGAGAGAGATTTACATATTTTTGTGTATTAAGGATTACATTTATTTACAAATGTATTTACATGTGTGTGTGTGTATGTGTGTTTTCTTACATGTGTGCAATATGCCAATATAATATATGATTAGCTAGAGTATCTGTAACATGATTCAATCTCCTAGGAACATGGATATACGTAATGTAATCAAAGCTTCGTTCTAAGAGACATACCCTAAGGAATCATCGGTGTAGAGTAGGATCGTAAACGCGGTAAACCCCATTTAACTAAGACACAACCAGTTGAGCATCTAAATAGACCTGGAGGTGAGAGATACCAAGTGACAAAGCATCATGAAGCAACTCAAGAACTATGTTATATTCGGCCACATTGTTTGTGGTGTTCCCTAAACAGATACCTCCTAAAGATAGAAACTGGCCCTGAGATGTGAAAATCACCCAAGTTGCGGAAGCAAGCCTCTGAGTGTGTCGAATAGCGTCATCCGCAAACCCAAAAAACACCTCTAATTCACTTGAAATCTGCCATAGTGAAAAAGATGACATCAAAAACGACATGTCCATAAAACCAAAAATACAAAAGCTAAAAAAAAAAAAAAAATGTACGAGAACTATACAAATATTACAAGAAGTCACCCAAGGCGACCCACCTATGAGTAATACTTCTTGAGGTAGAGCCCATTTCTGGGATCCACCAAAGCATTGCCCTCAAAGTCCACCAAATGATAAGTGCCCTTCTTTAGAACCTCTTTCATGATGAAAGGTCTGAACCACATGGGTTTGAACTTGCCTGCCCCCAAGGGATCCTTATCTTGGTCATAGACTAGGACAAGGTCACCTTTAGAGAAAATCTGAGGATGAACTGACCAATCATACTAACACTTGAATTTTTGTTTGTGAGACACGTTAGCCAAGGCCGCATCACGACGTTGCTCATTATGATGCTTGAGGTATAATAAACGCTCTTCAAGTGGTGGACTGTCCGGCAATAATTGTACTGCCAACTTTAGAGACAGGATCTGGCACTCTATGGGCAAGACTACTTCCAACCCGTAAATGAGTTGAAAAGGTGAGAAACCAGTTGCATTCTTAATAGACGGTCAATAGGCCCATAATGTCGAGTATAACATCAAATGCCAATTTGACTTGGCCAAATTGATCGTTCACTAGAGAATAGTCTTAAAATATTTATTCACAGCTTCCACCTAACCATTCGCTTATGGGTAGTAGGGTGATGAATGTTCTTGCCTCAACCCAATATTTGAGGTTAACTTAGACACCATTTTTTTCTGAAAGTGACTTCCATGGTCAGTGACAATCTCTCTCAGGACGATGAACCTTGCTATTATCTGATTAAACAAAAAGAGAGTTGCGGTCTCTCCATCATCTTTGAACGTTGGCATAGCTTCAACCCACTTGGTGAAGTAGTCTACTACTACAATGATATAACGGTGCCCCCTAACTGAAGAGGGGTTGCATGTAGTGTAATCAATCCCCCACTTGGTGAAGGGACCAATGGTAATGACGGGAAACATGGGAGCGGGGTGTGCCCTCATCTTCTAAGAGAAGATCTAACACGGGTGGCACTTCTTGACCGATTCAACACAATCTTTGAGTAATGTCAGCCAGATGTAACCGGCTCGTAGAATATTTTGGGTTGTTGCCAACCTAGAAAGATGACTGCCACATGCTCTAGTGTGGAAATCGTTAAGCACGATTTTTGCTTCTTCATGCGTGAGACATCGGCAAAGGATGCAATCTACACCTCGATGATATAAAGTGTCCTCGAGTATGAGATAGTTCTTGGCCTGATGGCCTATATGGCGATGCTCATCACGAGAAACAGAGGTGGGCACTTCAAAATCTGGAGATAGACAAGTACATCTCCATACTAGGGGTCCGAAGACGCAATCAAAAACATGTCTCCTTTAATAAGGGAATCTTTGGGCATAACATCACCTGACTTGACGGGAAGTTCTGAGATGAGTTCCGCAAAGACCAACGACTTTTTGGATTTTGCCGAAACAAAATATAAGTCAAATTCTTGGAGGACAACTATCCATCTACTGATATTTCCACCAATTACTAATCGTGTCAACATGTACTGAAACGGATTCACAATGGCAATTACGGTGGTCTTGCAAAACAAAATATAATGATGGAACCGTTGGACAGCATGAACTGCTGCCAACGCAAGTTTTTCAATGTGGGAATAATTGAGTTCCGGTCCAACCAGGCCTTGGCTCAGGTAATAAATCACATATTCTAAGAGAAAATGATCCTCCTGAACCAAGACCATACCGATGGTCGACTCTGTCATAGCCAAGTACAATAAGAAATCCTTATTATAATTGGGTGGCCAAAGTAGAGGGGCAGTCATGAGGGTGTATTTCAATGCTTCGAAAGAGAAGTGAACGGCTTCATCTGAATGAAAAGGAACATTCTTCTTTAGTAAACACATAAATCCCTTTGTGATCTCGGCATAGTTTGCGACGAAACGTCGTAAAAACTTCGCTTTTCCCTGTAAACTCTAAAGCTGAAGGATTATGTGTGGTGGAGGCAACTGAACTATTGCCTCAACTTTGAGAGGATCGACCATGATCCCTATTGTTGAAACTATGAAACATAGCATACGACCCGATGTCATGCAAAAACCGCATTTGTTTGGATTCAAGCGAATTCGGTAGTAGCGACATCGCTCAAAGATAAGTCGGAGGTGTGTGGGATGATCAGCTCTCTTACAAGATCGTGATGCTAAATCATTAAGGTAGGCCTCAACTATATGTTTGATATCATGAAAAGAAAAAGACATGGCCCACTAAAAGGTAGCTCCAACATTTTTCAGACCAAAAGGCATCTTCCGATAAGTGAATGTACCCCACGGACAAATGAAAGTGGTTTTGTGTTGGTCTTCGGGTTTGATCTGTACCTAATTGTATCCCGAAAAACCATCCATGAAAAAAAAGGCCTCGCAACATGTGCATTCATCGACTATTAGGTCAATAAATGGTGTGGGGAAATTATCCTTTGGACATGCCTTGTTTAAATCACGGAATTTCGTACATATGCGAATCGTACCCTGTTTTTTGTCGACTGGAACGAGATTTGACACCCATTGAGTCAAATAGACAGGGTAGATAAAACTTGTTTTGAGTAGTTTCTCTACTTCAGCCTTAATAGCTATTGCTTTCTTAGGATTGACTAGATGAAGCTTCTACCGAACCAGCTTAGCGTCAGGATAAGTCATGATTTCGTGTTCGATGATTCTTGGATCAATGCTTGGCATTTCCTCGTAAGACTAGGAAAAAACATCTAAGAATTATTTAAATAAATCCGTGTAGATTTGAATTTCCTCAGGGGAACAGTCAACTCCGAGGAGAATATTCTCCATGACGCCAGGGGTTCTGGAGATATCAATAGGTATCATTTCAGCAATGGTTTCCATATTACCCTCGCCATAAACAACGTGTGTAGCCAAGGGGTTGATAGGACAAGACCTATCTCCAGTCATAGTCAAAGTGAATTCTCATGCTTCAATTCTTCTTAACTTTGGGAGGAAATAAGATCTATGATCAAGATCATCCCAGGGTCTATCCGAACTAGTCATTGCTTCAATAATCGCTTCTTCTGAGGGAAAGAGTAAGTCTAAAGAATCAGTATCGGCAAGGGAACCTTGAGCCGAAGTAGGCTCGAGAATCGGATCTAACTCCTGTGCTAGAGTCGGGTCGGGGTCGGTGGAAGCTTGCTGGACTATTGAGTATGCAACTTCAGTCGCGAAAAAGGGCATGGCCATACCCTGGTGCCCTATTGTTACACATCAAAATTACTCACTTTGATAGTGTCGCAAGTGTCGTCATTACAAAGGTCGCAAGTGTCGCATTTTGCTCACAAGGTCGCAAGCGTAGCATGTTGCTCACAAGTGTCGTAAAGGGTCAAAGAAAGCATGTTGCCATGATGCCTATGTCGTGCCTATAACGACATGAGAAAGACACTTGAAACACCTCAAA
>CBVK0100216130.1:11755-23541 GCA_900067695.1 Picea abies | reverse complement strand
CGACTTCAAGTCACGGAATCCCACTACAATTGGGTGGCAGGACACTTTGGCATTGAAAATACAGTGGTGATGCTACATAAACATTTCTATTGGTCGAAACTTTGAGAGGAGGTCAGAAAGTATATTAGGTCCTACACTTTCTATGCTATTGCCAAACCAACCACTAAGAAATAGGACCTGTACACCCCTCTTCCTACTCCTGAGAGACCATGAGAATCCATCTCAATGGACTACATGTCGGGCCTCCTATCCACCCAACGGGGAAATGACTTTGTTTTTTTGGTTGTTTATCACTTTTCTAAGATGGCGATTCTATTTCTCTACAAGAAGAGCATCACATCAGAGGCCACTGCCAAGATCTTCTTTGAACGAGTCTTGATACATTTTGGAATCCCACAAACCATTTTATCATATTGGGACTGTCAATTTCTCAACACATTTTGGTCGAGCCTCTGGTCACTGTTAGACACCAAGATCACCAAATCCGTGACCTTCCACTACTAGACAGATGGCCAAACCGAGGTTGTAAATTGAATGATTGTGCATATCCTTCACATATATAATTCCAAGCACCCTTGCACGTGGGATGAGAGCCTTCCCTATGTTCAACATAGCTAAAATTGAGCCCTGCATAGCTCAACTGGCCACATCCCCTTCCAGGTGGGATTGGGATTCCAACCATTGGGTCCCATAGATGTTTCACTTCCCCTTGTAGTCACCTAGACCGACTAATCTCCTACTCCAACTGAAGCTGACAAAGCCACTCGATCCATTGAGAGGATCCAACACATATGCTAGCAGATTCAAGATATCCTATAGAAGTACAATGACAAGTACAAGCAGTGCCATGATCAACATCAGGTGCCACATAAGTTTCAGGTGGGTGACAAAGTTTTCTTGCACTTGCAAAAATAATGTCTTACAGGTCCCCATCGGAAGCTTCACCCACTCCATTATGGGTCGTACACCATCACCAAGTTCATGGGGGATAATTATTTTCATCTCAACATTCCTCCTTTCCTTGGCATGCACCCAGTGTTCAACATGGATCTCGTTCGCCCTTATTTCCCACCATTATTGGACACCTCAGAAGTAGCAGAACAACTGACACCAATAGAGCTCAACCTCGACTGCATACAATAGGAATCTAGTGATCAGATTATGGACACACATATCAATGACACTCGACAACAAAGGATCCAACTTTATCGAGTCATCAAAGCAGGGCAGCTCCTGCACCAAGGCAAGTGGCTCACCCAGGGCCAAATTCAATAGAAATTTCCTCATATGATGGGGGAAATAAACGCAATGGAGACCATTGATTACTAAGGAGGGAGGATTGATCCAGGTGGATATTGGTGGCCACCCACCTTTTCCAACTGGCTCAAAACAATTTTCTGGCAATTTTGGTAATTTACTATATTTAGCAATTTTTTGGGTCCCAAAACTTTCGAAGCCATTTTGAGGCCCTAAACGACGTTTTTTGGGAAAATGAGGAGCAATATAGAAGTTCCCTTGATGTTTCTCCCAAATGAATCTCCTCAACAATACCTTTCGAATGGGATATCATTCGCCTAAAACAGAGTTCGTATGCAAAAGTTACGACCTCGGGAAGTTGATGTACTAACTTACCCAAACGGGGCCCACATGACTTTTGGCATTTCATCTCCTAGGGTTAGGTTTTTGGATGTCTAGTGTTTTTGGCACATCTGTTTATTGTAAAAAGGCCTTCAATGCCTCATTTTAATCATCTTCTTGTGAATGAGCACAATCGTCACATCTCTTCTGAGAGATAAGCCGCCACTATTCCAGCAAGCTTGTTTTCCACTGCATTTCACAGTTTCAAGTTATTTCCTTATTGAATAGAAAACCAATTTTACTGTATCTCTATTATTTTTTGTTAAGAACCTGTTAATAATATGTAGTCATTTCATTCTACTCATAAAATCTGGATCAGGGGCACACCTACCACCTTCGGTTGCATAGCCTCTGGCAGATATTCCACCTAAACCATGGGAATCCTCTGTGTCAAGCGAGACAGGTATCCCTACACATTTTGAATCACTCTATCAACATCCCCTCCCACTGCCTCATTTCCCCGGTGCCTCCGACGATGTCATGGAAGTCCATACGACCGTCATGGACCTACGTCTGCATCACATACATGTTTAGTTAGTACTTAACATCATCCAAAAATATTTTTGTCTTCTTATAAAAAAATTTGAAAAATGAAATATTAAAAATATGTGACATACCTATGTCTCCATAGGTAGAACCTGGTGGTAAAGGCATGTTATGATTTCCTTTGAAGTCAATACATGCATAAGGGTATTCATTCAGATCTATCACCTACCGACCACCAGAAGGAAAAGTCATCGTTGTAGGGTGTTGGCACCCTACCACCCCCTGTTGCCACATCATCTTGGTCCATCGTGCCATGGCTGGATCACGAGGTCCATGTGGAATAATATCAACTCTAGGGCCCTGACCTAGAACCTGCTTGAAGAAAAAACTACAAAGGATAGATGAGAACCCGAGGTTCCTCTTTCTACCCAATTTGTAGTCTGTCAACTGGCTCTTCATATTGGCTAACAATGAGGTGCACCAGTCATACATTGTGGGTCGCAAACACTCCACTTAATATAACATAAGTTGCCTCGATGAATGGTGAAAAGAGGTCGACCCTGTGATCCATGTCAAAACCAAGAAAACAATCTTGAGACTCAGATTGTTGATCACTCTGATTGAGAGTTGGCTCCCTACCTTTTCGGTCCCTACAATGTAATGGGTGGTTATGTAATCTTCGATATTAATGCCAATTCCATCTCCTTAAGATTTGAAATTGACCACCTCACCCCAACGTGAAAATCCCGTGAATAAGTAGATGTCCTCAACTTCAATCCTTAATGGTTGTCCATCAAGGTTGAACGTCTCACTATCCGAATCCCAGTAGTTCACACACAGCTGAAGCAATCTTACTTGATCCCTCATACCTTTGAGAGCCCAAAAATTGTATATCCCACATATTTTTAAGGCCATTTGGTCCCCTAAATATCTCTCCACTACAACATCCACGTCTTCATGCTCTCTTTCTCTCCACTCTAGCACCATCCTACAAGAGTCAAACCCTTTTTTGAGTTAGCAACCTTTAAAAAAATTTATTCATGGACATATATGCGAGTTGTAGTGTAAACAATTGTGTATAGGGATACTTATACGTTGGATGTTTTTCAAACAATCATGTATAAGTATGCATATACGTGACCTGATAAATTTTAGCCTGCATACACCTCATTTAAAGTTGCGCCCTAAAAAAATTAGAAAAGGAGGCCTAATTACAAATTTTAATCCATTGAAGAGAAAGAGAGAAAGATGAATTACTTGGTCTAGATGGTCGTCGGTTCTGTAACTCGTAGGTCCCGCAATCAACAGTTGAAATTCAGAGGTAATTTGGTCCAAAATCCACTATTTGGGTAAAAAATACAAATGGTATAGTAAAATTGGTTTTTTTACTATTTATAGTAAATTTTTACCCACTTTACATAGTTTTGTGCAACATTTTTCCCTAATGGAATAATACAACAGTGGTTGGAGTTGGTTTTTGTAGTTTTATCCATGGATTCTTATGTTTTTCAAGCGCCATGTCACCCGTTAACTTTGGATAGGTATTTTCATTACCCTACATATAACATAGGTATCCAATCCATCATGTACACTTGCATCATCCTATGACTGCAACTCATATGCCTTAGGTATGAACCCATTTTATAGCAACACATAACCCTCTATCTGTAGCTAGAAGTGTCGTTATCAAATGCTAGAGACTTACCAAACATGGGTACCCTAGTTAGATCCCCTTCTTCATTATGTGCCCATCCAAAGATTTTTGTCCATAGGATCGGGAGTCCCTTATAGATAATACATGACTTTATATTCGAACCTCATTTCTTACTCATAAACATGCTAACCTATACCTAGAGGAATCCCAAACAAGTCTGATTTAATCTCTTTTCCGACTCTCTCAAAAAGAGAAAATATTGTTGAGAGAACTTGTCTCTTTAACACTCGTAAATTGGATTTGAAAGGACATCTATTTGGTGCAAGTTTATCCCTTTTTCAAACCAAGTAGACAAATATTACGAAAAGGACATTTTTTGGCATTAAGTTGTAATTGCATCTCATTCTCTTGCTTGCAATATTGAGCCTATTATCGGTTCTCTCTTTTGCATTATAAGAATTTCACCTATGTAGTTTATGTCATCATCCAAGCAGATCCTTGATTATATCCTTTGCAACTTGACACCCTATACCCAAGAGGAAACATTCCCTTGAGTGTCCATCTCCCACATGCACCTCCTTGCATTGAGCATAGGTATGTTCCATTGCTGGAACTAGATTCCTTACGTGTGATACTTGTTTCTTCCTATGTATCATAGCATTCATTTAACTATGAAAAACCAAAAAAAACAAGCGTGAAAAGAATATTATCTTATATTGGAAGCAATCGTGTCGCCTTTGAAATAGCACACAAGTTTTGAGTCCACGTGTCATCAATTTTGGGTTTAGCATTACCTTAGGAAGCTTATCTCATTACAAAGATTTTACTCCCCCAACTAGTTACTCTTTCAGTCTCTATGGAGAGTTTGATTGATGCCCCCTGCATCTCAAAGTTTCATCATTGAATCTACGTTGCCAGAGTCTTCCATGTGTCTAATGCTCTTGTTCAAAGGATGTCTCTCAACCTGTGTTGGCCATTCCTCAGAACTCTTGACTTTTCATTTTTGGCATACCCTCAATGTGTCTCAGAGTTACATGAAGCTTGTATTCCTATTATGCACCCTGGTCCTACTTTCCTCATTGGCAGGTAACCTTGAACCCAACAATCGACATTTCATCATTGGTTGATGACTGGGTAGTTTCCCTTGTGTTTGACAACAAAAAATCTATTCACACATTGGTATTTGTGTAGTGTCTTGGATGACATTAACCTTATTGGTGATTTCCTCACCTTTTTCAATATTTTTCCTTATTTTCTTCTATTCAAAGGGTCTTTTTCATGCACCGCTTGCATTTGGAGCATGCGAAAGATGCATAGGGTCATTCGTTCATGAAAAAGTTTTTTCGTTTGAGTTACTCCAAATTATAAAGCTCATGCTTTGTACCTCATGCTAAATGATGAGAGATGCGTCAATTCTCTCATTTCATTAGGTGTCCTTCCATTGACTTCAACTCATATATTCTAGAGATGAAACCTAGAGTCCTATGAGTACCTAGAGGCTTGCAGTCGTTATTAGCAGGTTCTCTCACCATCGACAATTGTGAATACATCAATTTCTCCTGATCTATAGATTATTCAAGTGTCCAACCCTGATACCTATATTCACACTTGTAATAATGTACTCGGTGCCTTGATACCTACTTTCACTATTGGTAGGTTTTCTCGTGTTTGTTAACAATATACCTTAATGACCGGTAATCAAACAAAGTGTCATTGTGTTTGACCTCAAATGTTTTATTCATACGATGTAGACTTGCAACTTTGGAGAATTGTGTAGAAGACTTAGAGACATCATTTCGTAGTCACAACTTTCCTGAGTTGTTTCTATCTTTTATTGGACCAATACCTATGTGACTTCAGTGATTATGGGAGATCATATTGTAATCGATTGTATACAAATTTCTTCAGATTGATTTTGAGACTAGTTTTACTGGGCCTTGTTTGTGACTATTACAATCTTTGGCATATAGACACCTTTGTAATGCCTATTCATGGCCATGAACAACTATTTGGTATATTTTCACATGGATCTGCAATGTAATTCAAATTGGAAGCTATGTGCACAAAGTTAGTACATATTGTTATATTCTTAGGACAACTAGTTCTTCCAGTTGGGTCCCCATTACTCCACCTCTGGGTATGCTAATGTATTTTGGCCATCACAGATACTCCTCTGGCTTCACACATTAGGGTTAGTCTATTATAGAAAGATTTTCCTCACCCTATGAAAATTTTCTCAGAAGGCCTTGTTCCATTTCCCTATGAAGACTTGAAGTCCCTTTTTTGGAAATCCTAGAGCTAAAAACAATATTTTTCCACATATATGTGCCCTACCTATTATACAACATGTGTATATGTAGGTTTCACCACTACAACCCACGTACATGGGTTTTGTGCCCAAAATTAAAAAATGGTGTTGGGTTTCCATGTCACGTCACGAGATCCATGATCCTTGACCTTCCATATAATGGAAATGTTCTAAATTGACCCTTCAGTTCCACTTGAAGGCTATAAATGGGCCAAATCTGAGCTATGGAAAAGATGATAAGAATTCAAATTTGAGAGAAAATTTACTCTGGAGAAATTATTCACTTCATATTGAGTCTGCATCCCTTTATCCTTTTAAGTATGAACACATTGTTCATCCCCCAAGCTCTTCCCTACTTGATTGAGAACCTCATTGTCTCTCTTATATGAGATTTACTTTGGTGGAGGATTGAAGAGGTTGAGGCCCAGCTTGAAGGGACTTAGTTTCTTGATTATGAACCGTGTCGACACAGAAGTTTGTAATTCATTCACTTCTGTTGATTACATTTTAATAGAAATACTCTTTTCACGTCCAATTAATATCTGGAAAATATTTGAATTTTTATTCCATGGGCGTATTTGTTCTGGATGTTGATGGATTATGCTATTGAATGTGATAACATTATATATTATCACCATATGATTGTGTTTCTTGGTTGTTGAGGAAAAGTTGTAGGTATATTTCTTTGAGTCAAGTGCTCAACAATGGACTTCAATGAACGTTTGGACGTGGTAGGCCTTTTATCTTGTCTTGTTAGTGTTGGGCCCATCGTTTTTTATAAGGAGTTGTGCAAGAAGGACTACAATCCCATTTTTGGCCTAGTATGAGTTGCACAAGCTACATAAGAAGTTGGACAACAGAGCAAGGAAAAGTAACAAAAATCAGTTGTGGAAAGGACAACACAATGCTAGCAAAGCGAAAGCAGTTGGAACAAAACAAGAAAGCATACAAAAAAAAGCTAGAATACATGACTTAGATTATATATAGGAATGAATATAATTGTAAAAGGGTTGGTTGGCTGGGTTTTTGTTCATATCACAAGTATAAGATTTGGTCATAGTTGTTGTCTACTGCTGAGAAGTCAGATTTTGAGTCTGTAATGTAATCTATACACCATTTTGGGAATTAGAGCTCTGCGACATGAGTCCAGAACCATGAGTCTATAACAGAGAACTACCTTGTATATTTGAGATTGTAACTAAGAAAGACCTCAAGATAATATATGAAGAAGGATCCAAAATTTCAAAAGATGTCGTGTCTTTCTATGTTTATCCTTATGCATTGTATATTTATAGTACTTCTTTATGGTTCATAAGTTCCACATGATATCTCTATGTTTGAATTATTTTCTGTAACATAAGTAGATTTAGTTATTGTGTATATGAGTTCAGATCTATTCTATAGTTAGATGTCTTGCGTAAGATCAGGATGAATCTTGATGGTTCTTTGAACCCTTCTAAGTATTATCCTTTCCCTTCCCTATCCTTTTGTCTCATCAACGCTTCGAGTGAGAATTCTTCTCTTCGGAGGAGATGAAAAGCCAACATTATAGACTACAAGGTACCTTTTGTTGGTAACCTGAGAAGGACCCTAGTCTGATCAATTTTGTGCCAACAAATTGTTAAATTTGGCAGCATCGATAATCATTCTCCAATGAGAGGCCATATGAGCCACCCTGAGGCTAGCCAGGGAGATTTGGAGAATCAACTAGTCTTGTGAGGTATTGAAAAAATCCAGGGGGAACGTACAACCTCTATGAGTCAAACCAAAATTCAAGACAAACAACATGTTATGCGATTCTAATACAAAAGTCAAGGGGAACGTACAACCTATGTGAGCATAGATAGTTTAGTACAAGATTCAGGGGGAATGTACAACCTATGTGAGCACAGACAGACTAGTGAAAAAGTCAGGTGGAACATACAACCTCTGTGAGCCTAGTCAAACCTTGTGAGCCATGAGAAAATGTCAAGGCATCTAGCAAAATTTAGGTTGAATATAAAATTCTTATGAGCTAGAAACAAACAATATTACTAATATTGCAAATGATATAAATGTATTGATCTAGTGTGTTGGCATGTGTAACATTATCCACCATGAAGAGAATTTTGAATTTCTATGTAAAGAGTCAAGTTGTAAATGAAGTCTCAAGTCTAGTTCTATTTTAGAACTAAAAGTGTAATGTTGATTTGTAACCAAAGTCTTAAGTCTAGTTCTATTTTAGAACTAAAGTGTAATGTTGAGTTGCAACTGAAGTCTTAAGTCTAGTTCTATTTTAGAACTGAAGTGTAATGTTGAGTTCCAACTGAAGTCTTAAGTCTAGTTGTATTTTAGAACTAAAGTGTAATGTTGAGCTACAACTAAAGTCTTAAGTCAGGCTCTATTTTCAAACTAAAGTGCACCAGTCTCAAGTCTAGTTCTATTTTTGAACTAAAGTGTAATGTTGAGTTTTAACTAGTCTCAAGTCTAGTTCTAAGTTCAAAAGAAAGTATGAAGCTACGTTATGATTCGCTCATGCAAATAGGTTATTATTTTGAGCCTCTCCTCTTCCCCTCTTCAGCCTATATAAGAAGAGGTCGAACTCTCTCTTCAACACAGTTTTGATATGCAGGTTAAGGGAGAAGCAATAGAAGAGTATATCAGTGATAAAAAGGCAACATACCAAAGAAACATATCAGTGTTGTAGATCAACAATAGAGGCAGGAAATCAGAGGTGTATTTCAACAAGGTCTCCTAAGTCTTTGTCAGCTCAGAGTCATCTTAGCAAGATCTTTAACATAAGAACATTAATGGTGGATATTTTTAAGTGATATTATATTATTAATGCAATAAAGGAATATCGTTTGATGGGGTTTTTCTCCCTATATAGGGTTTCCCCAAGGTATATGTGTTGTTGATGTGCATTCTTACTTATCTACATAGTTATTGTTGTTTGGTTATGATTTGGTATTGTTGAAGTGTATTAAGATGGAATCAAGTGTTGAAGAAAATAAAATAATTAATCCACATAAGAAATTAAGGTCATAATTTAACATGGTATCAGATATTAGGGTGTGTTAAACATGTTGAAGTGAAGCAGAAGGTACACATAGATCCAAGATATCTTGATTAAGTTTCCAATGTGAGGTCCATGGCATCCTCCATTTCAGTTAGGATCGAGGATAGGATCGAAGGAGCTACCAACTTCAATGTGTGGAAGCTCCAGATAACAAATATCTTGCAAGAGAATGATCTTGAGTAGTATGTGACCACAGTGGTGGAGGAACCCACAAATAATGCAAGAAGAGAGACCTTCATGAAGATTCAAGCAAAGGCCAAGTGAATCATATTTGACTTAGTCAAAGATAGTATAATGCCTGCAATGACTTCATTAATGACTTCCAAGGACTGTATAGATACCTTGGTGAATCTATATGAGAAAAAGACTCAAAGTAAAAAGAGGACACTTAAGCAGAAGCTTAAGTATTTGAAGATAGCAAAAGGTGAATCAGTGTCATATTTTTGTTCTAGGATAGCCCAGATTAGAGACCATCTTTTGGTCACAGGGGTGACAGTGGACGATGATGATTTAGTGTAGACCATTTTTGGTGGTATTACTTCTTCATGGGAGACCTTCTTATCTAGTGTAAGTAGGAGAGAGATTCATCCCATGTTTGAGAGGTTATAGCTTGATTGCCTCCAGGAGGAGAGTCAAACAACTACTAGAAGAGAGCCAACGAAAGAAGAGCACTCAAATTTAGCATCAATATTCAAGGGAAAGAAGAAAGGCACTTTCCAAAAAGGCTCTCAGAGGAAGCCAAACACCAACGTTACATTCAAAGGAAAGAATATTGATACATATAAGATTAAATGCTTTAGTTGTAATATGTTGGGTCATTTTGCTAAAGATTGTTGGTTTAGAAATAAATATCGTAGGAAAGGGAAACATCATGCCTCGACTATTGAGGATGATGAATCCAAAAGAAATCATAAAAGACCTTCTAATGAGAAAGAAAATAGAAAAGAATATTACTTGGTTTTTGCTTTGTCCAGTTCATTTTTTATAGGGCCGAAAACTTGGTTAGTAAACAGTGGTGCATCAAAGTACATGACAGGGTACAAGGATATCCTCTCATATTTTGAGACAAAATCATTTGCAGACCAAGTTGAGCTTGGGGATGACAAATGTTATAATATAGAGGGAGTAGGATCTATCTCCTTCAGATTGGAATCTGGGGCTAGAATTCATGTTGATGAAGTATTATATGTTCGAGGGCTCAAGAAGAATATACTATCAGTTGCAACCCTTGAGGAAAAGGGATATTGGGTGATCTTCAAGGATAGGAAGGCTCTACTATGGGATAAAGGTAGCCACTTAAGTACATTGGAACCCATTGGAACTCACAATGGAGGGCTGTACGTTGTGTCAGAACAGTCAATTTAGGCATTGGCTCATGATCCGACTAGCTCCAGCGAGTTGTGGGATAGAAGACTTGGAAATATTCATTACAAATATCTTCCAGATCTACAGAACATGGTATGTGGCATGCCCTATATTTCTCTTAGTAAAAATTAAATTTGTAAGGGATGCATGTTAGGTAAAAATATAAAGAAAGAATTTCCTAGTAGTGACAACAGAGCTCAGGACATCATAGATCTGGTTCATTCTGATGTATGTGGTCCCATGTCATCTCCCTCACTCAGTGGTTGTTTATATTATGTCATTTTTATTTATGATTAATCAAGAAAATGTTGGATATATTTTCTTAAAGCTAAAAGTGACACATTTGAGATAAATTCAAAGAGTATAAAGCCTTTATTGAAAAACAGATAGGGAAACACATCAGAATCCTTAAAACAAACATTGGAGGAGAGTTTGAATCTCTTCAGTTTGAGGATTTTTGCAAGTCAGCAGGAATCAAGAGACAATTGACCGTGCCATAGAACCCTCGGGAAAATGGAGTTGCTGAGAGGAAAAATAGGACAATTTCTGAGGCAGCAAAAGTAATGATGTTAAACTAGGATCTGCCAAATTATTTATGGGAGGAAGCTACCTCCACTACCTTGTATATTTAGAACAAGTGTCCACATGCTATCTTGAAGGAAAAGACTCATGAAGAGGTCTTCTCAAGGATAAACCTAAAGTAGGGCATCTAAGGATATTTGGGTGTCCTGTGTATAATCATGTCCCTAAGGAAAATATCACAAAGATGGAACCCTCAGGCAATAAAGGGGTTTTTGTAGGGTATAGTGAGAACTCCAAGGCTTACAAGATTTATGTACTAGGTCATAGAAAAATAGAGGTAAGAAGAGATGTGATTTTCCATGTGGAATATTCATTTAAGAAATATAGAGAGATTCTACGGGAATCAGAAGCAATTCAACCAACTTCACCTTCTTCTGAAAATGAAGATTCAGATGATCAGAGGGAGGAAATGCATGAAGGGCCAAGTAATGAGCCCCTAGAACCTACTGAAGTGTTAGAAAGAACTCTTGAAGAACCTCTAGCCAAAAGGAATCCAGGGTGGGTTAAAGAAATAGTGCAGGAAGAAGAAAGGATAGTTTCTCCCAAAGGAACTTTCAGGGAAAGGAAGAGGCCTCATAGGTTTGGAAGCTATGTTTCACTGATGAGAAACATTAGTGATGTTGAACCTTATTTATTTGAAGAAGCAGATAAATTACAAGTATGGAAGGATTCCATGCTTGAGGAATACATGTCTA
>CBVK0100216130.1:0-11748 GCA_900067695.1 Picea abies | reverse complement strand
TTATAAAGAACAATGTTTGGGACATTGTGCCAAGGCCAAAAGACAAATCAATGGTTTCTTCCAAATGGATCTATAAGATCAAACATGCAGCTGATGGAAGTTTGGAAAAGTTCAAAGAAATATTTTTAGATAGAGAATTCACTCAGAAAGGAGGAATCGACTACGAAGAGACTTTCCCCACTATAGCCAGGTATACCTCCATTCAAACTATTATTGCTTTAGCTTCCATTCTTGGTTGGAAGCTACATTAGATGGATGTAAAAACACCATTATTAAATGGAAAGATTGAACAGGAGGTCTTTGTGGAACAACCAGATGGTTTTGTACTGCATTAAAAAGACACTCATGTATGCAAGCTAAGGGAGGACTTGTATGGTCTTAAGAAGGCTCCCAAAGTTTGGTATGACAGGATTGATGGCTTTCTTAAAATCTCGGGCTTTCAGAAAAGTGATGTTGATGCAAATCTGTACTTCAAGGTAAGAGGTAACCAAATTGTTATAATAATCCTGTAGGTTGATGTTGTCTTTCTAATAGGATATGAAGGGACAATATCCTAGTGTAAGAGGGATCTAACCTCATAATTCAAGATGAAAGACTTAGGCTTGATGCATTACTTCCTAGGATTGGAAGTGTGGCAAAGACAGGGTGAGATATTTTTGGCACAAGGAAAATACAAAGTGGATGTACTAAAGAGGTTTGGTATTATGGATTGAAAATCCATTTCTACTCAGATGGTTACCAACCTGAGGAAGCCGCATGATTTTGATACAGGTTCATATTTGGTGAATCCCACCATGTATAGGAAGCTAATTAGACCATTGATGTACATGATCCACACTAGGTTAGATATATGTTATGTTGTGATTGCAATGAGTCAGTTCATGACTGAACCAAGACAAAGACACTAGGTGGCAGCAAAGCACATCTTGAGATATCTCATAGGAACCATTACTTATGGTCTAACATATACATGTAGTGGTGGTTTATTTCTGCATGGGATGCAAATGTTGACTGGGTAGGAATCCCAATGGATCAGAAGAGTACTTCTAGATAATGTTTTAGTTTAGAATCTTCTATGATCTCTTGGTCAAGCCGAAAGAAGGGATCCATTACATAGAGTAAAGAAGAGGCTGAGTACATTACAGCAAGTGATGCTAGCAAGGAAGCAATATGGCTCAGAAATTTGGTTTCTGGGTTGTTTGGAGACAAGATCGAGACGATGGTGGTTCGCTGTGATAATCAAAGTTGCATAAAATTAATAGAGAACCAGGTATTTCAGGATAGGTCAAAACATATTGACATGAGGTACCACTACATCCAAGACTTGGTCCAGAGAAAAACTGTAAAGTTACAGTACATAGCCACAAGCGAGCAGGTAGTTGATATCCTGACCAAGCCTTTAACCTCGAGATAGTTTGTGCAACTGAGAGGTAAGCTTGGTGTGGCTGAGAATGACTCCCTTGCTGACAGGGAGTGTTAAATTTGGCAGCATCAATAGTCATTCTCCAATGAGAGGCCGTATGGGACACCCTGAGGCTATCCAGGGTGATTTGGAGAATCAACCAGTCTTGTGAGGTATTGAAAAAGTGCAAGGGAAACATACAACCTCTATGAGTCAAACAAAAAGTTAGGACGAATGAG
Organism: Picea abies; assembly: GCA_900067695.1. Lineage (NCBI taxonomy): Eukaryota > Viridiplantae > Streptophyta > Pinopsida > Pinales > Pinaceae > Picea > Picea abies. Next base: position 10,107 of record CBVK0100216130.1, on the reverse strand, counting down.
ATGCTATGTGAGTCTAATGAAAAAGTCAGGGGGAATGTACAACCTCTGTGAGCATAGACAATCTAGTTCAAAAGTCAGGGGGAACGTACAACCTTGTTGAGCACAGACAAACTAGTGCAAAAGTCAGGGGGAACATACAACCTCTGTGAGCCTAGTCAAACCTTCTGAGCCATGAGTGAAAGTCAAGGCATCTAGAAAAAGTAAGGTTGAATATAAAATTCCTATGAGCTAGAAACAAAAGATATTCCTAATATTTCAAATGATATAAATGTATTGATCAAGTGCATTGGCACGTGTAACGTTATCCACCATGAAGAGAATTTTGAATTTCCTTGTAAAGAGTCGAGTTGTAACTGAAGTCTCAAGTCTAGTTCTTAGAACTAAAAGTGTAATGTTGAGTTGTAACTGAAGTCTTAAGTCTAATTCTATTTTATAACTAAAGTGTAATGTTGAGTTGCAACTGAAGTCTTAAGTCTAGTTCTATTTTAAAACTAAAGTGTAATGTTGAGTTGCAACTGAAGTCTTAAGTCTAGTTCTATTTTAGAACTAAAGTGTAATGTTGAGTTGAAACTAAAGTCTTAAGTCTAGTTCTATTTTTGAACTAAAATATACTAATGTCAAGTATATTTATATTTTCGAACTAAAGTGTAATGTTGAGTTGTAACCAGTCTCAATTCTAGTTCTAAGTTTGAACTAAAGTATGAAGCTGATTAATGATTAACTCATTCAAACAGGTTACCATTTCAAGCCTCTCCTCGTCCCCTCTTCAGCCTATATAAGTAGAGGTCTAACTCTCTCTTCAATATAGTTTTGATATGCACGTTAAGGGAGAAGCAATAGAGGAGTATATTAGTGATAAAGAGGCAACATACCAAAGCAACATATCAGTGTTGTATATCAGCAATATAGGTAGCATATCAGAGGTATATTTCAGCAAGGTCTCTTAAGTCTTTGTCAGGTCAAAGTCATCTTGGAAGGATATTTAAGATTATAATATTCATGGTGGATATTTGTAAGTGATCTTACATTATTAATGCAATAAAGGAATATAGTTTGATGGGGTTTTTCTCCCTGTACAAGGTTTCCCCAGGGTATATGTGTTGTTGTTGTGCATGCTTATCTACATATTTATTGTTGTTCGATTATGATTTGGTATTGTTGAAGTCTATTAATATGGAATCAAAGTGGTGAAGAAAATAAAAGAATTAATCTGCATAAGAAATCAAGCTCATAATTTAACACAAAATGGTTTTGTTGCCGGGACCCATGTCCAAAGTGAACCTGTAGGGAGGATGCTTACGCGGATTCACAGATCTAATATTGACCAATGGTGGGAGATAAATTTTGATGCCTTCATATGTAAAGAAATGAAGCTAAGGGGAAAATAATTGAAAGATACTCGAGAGGTAGTATTTTACTCAGAAAGATCGACTGACCAATATGAGATATTCTGGGTTAAGTTCCTAGAAGAATTTTTCCACTCGATAGATAGGCTCCAAGAAGCTCCATAGTTCCAAGAACGAGTCAAGAGGACCTGTACTTGGGATATAAGAAATATTGCATCACTTCATCGGCTAGACTATACAGTCATGCGAGCGATTGATTTCTAGTTCAATACCACATTAGAAGGATACATTATTGAGTTTGCGGCTGAGAATCACCAATATTTTTCATGAGCAGAGGTGGATTTCATGAAAGACACAATGATAAGACTATTGAGAGAAACCCGCATGTGGATTAAAGTTTTCTTGATGGAAGAGGGGATGTTGACTATGTCCCCGACTGAGATGGCAATGTAAACACCCTCACTTTGGGTAGGGCGAGGTTGGGGTAGAGTCATGGCCTGAGAGAAGGGAAGGGTTCTCTGATAATTGGGAGAAACAACATGAAATGTACTTAAGATATGAGAGAGCCTTGAAAAGAGCCACCATAGTTGAGAAGTGGTGGCATGACAAGATCAAGAAAGAAGAAAGATAATCCAAGAATTTGCGAAAAGAAGTTGGACCAAGAGAAGTAGAGGAAATACAGATGGAAGAGTTGCGGAAGATGATAAGAAAGGAAAGATTGGCTAGTCAAAGATTAAGTGAGAAAGAAGCATAGAGAGAAAGAATTCCCCAGGAGGGTGGACAAGAAGGAGAAGGTGTAGAAGCAAGAGAGAAGGAAGCCGACATGGATCTTAAAGAGGAAAGAGAAGATTCATCCCCAATGATAGGAAAGATAAGGAATCTGGTTGAAGAGACTACTCCAGAGGAAGAAAATGAGATCCACCAGATTAAATAAAATAGCCCGAATCCAGTGGCGCCAACCCCAAATCACCCATACCCAATGTGTCTTCTATACAAGTGGTAAGTTCAATACTACCCTCTTATGCTAATTGTGTTCCAGTACAATTATTTAGTCAATCACAACCAGGAAGTGTGAGTACAGGAAGGATATTGGGATCCCCTGGTAGATCTCAAGCATGACTATTAGGTTTCATTTTGATAAGAGCAACAAGATCAACAATGGATGGTCACGCGGGGGGTTTGATTTCCCGATACCCAGAATTCTGGGGTAAGGGAGATGAAGATGTGGATCAAAATTGGTTCTTGTGTGAAGCAATCTGAAGATCCAGAGGGACTCCGGAAGTGAATAAGTTGGTTGAGTTACAGACTACCTTAAGAGGTCACACTCTCAAATGGTACATGAATATTATTGAGCCAGGAGTGCCAGGAATGCAAGTTCAAGCATTCACACATGGACAGGTACAGACAAGGTTCATAGCGGAGTTTAAGCTACCTTAGTTGGAACAACAAGCTATGTCTGAGTTGTGCGAGATCCAACAAAGGTAAGGTGAATCAACCTAGGAATACAACTAAAAGTTTAAAGATGCTATATCGAGGTTAGCATATCCAATCCATGAGGAACATAAAATATAATGGTATATTCAGGGATATCTACCTATAACAAGGATTCTGCTAACGCAACAGTGGATAGCCACTTTGACAGACGCATTGGAAGAATCGATGAAGATTGAAGACATGGAGGGGTATCTTGGGAACCTGAGAGTGACCATGTGATGCAGACCCCCTACCTCAGTAGGGTCCACTAACCTCCTGGTCTCTGGATCATTCTTCTTCTGAGCTGAAATATCTCTTCGGGCTCCTGTTGGAACCCTTTGAAAAAATCCACAGGTCCCTTTGTCCTCTGGCACAGACCTTGAGAAAACCTATGCACGCACTCAAATTTCAATGCTCTTCTCTATTCTGAACCAACACACCTTTTGCGTTTCGGGGTTTCAGGATTCCTGCATGTGAGTTCTCCCAGGCTCCTTGTCCTTCCAAATCTCGGTATCTGAAATGTCAAAAAGGTCTTAATGGCTTTGGATCACCCCTTAGCCTCCGTCCACGTGACCACCACTCTGTGACCATGCACTTAATGACAAAGTGCTACCGGCCTATCACGATTCGGGATTTCGTGATTCTAGCTGCAACAATTTTTTTTGGTCCTTCAAACTCCCGGGTCCCGAAATGCCAAAATCTACCTCTGACCACAGTCCACTTTTCGGGATTTTGGAATTCGCGATTTCACAATTCCAGCTGCAGAAGGTCATTGGTCCTTCAACCCCCTGGGTCCTGAAATGCCGAAATGCTACCCCTTGAGAGAACCTTTCGGGGTTTTCCCCGAACCTTGACCACTCAGCACATGTCCCCTTGATGAACAGACCTGATGTTTTTGCAATTTCATGAGTTGGGCCTTCTTGTCTCACAACTCCTTCTCCTCGAACTCCCGGTGTCCGAAACGCAGAAAAGGGCTTGGATCTTTGATGCCTGTCCTCCAAAATGGACAGCCCCGATGCTTTCGGGACTTGACGAGTCCTCTTCCCTTTGTTTTTATGAGGATTAAACCCCTCACACCTCCTTCCGAATCTAACAACTATCGGTCCTTGGTGCTAGATCTGATGACCTAGATCCTTTTTCCTGTGCACCTCCCAGGGACTCAACCCTATGCATGTATCCTTGATCTAGTGGCTCTCAATCCACCATGATCCATATTAGATGGCTGGCATGATTTCACAAACTAGGAATTCACAATGCAGCGACTCCAAAATCCCTTGCCACTCCAAACCCCGAACTTTGAAATAGCGAAATTCGAGTGCGAGATTTATGGATTTCGTGAACCAGGAGTTCGCGATGCAGCGACCCCAAAATCCCTTGCCGCTCCAAACCCCAAACTCTGAAATAGAAAAATTCAACACCTTATATTGTTAGAATACACTCGGCCTTAATCTCCTTGCTTCTATGCAAGATCCAATGATTCTTGCAACTTCGACACTTCTTCCATGAAGTGTCTCCACAGTCCATATGGTTCCTCCCCCGGGGTGCTTCTAAGCACTTAATTCCCTCGCAACTTGGTGTGATTCTAGGGCTCTCAAGATTTCAGCACTTCTCCATGAAGCATCTCCACCATCCATTTTAGCTGCTCTCCTATGCAACCTCCCAGAGGTTAAACTATGTGCACCTTCGCCTAATCCAACGATTATCGGATATTGGCGAGTCTACTCAAGAGTTCTCCACCTTCCATTCAGATCTTCGAGATCTCCTCTCCTGGATCTACACAGTGTTAAAGTCTATCCTCCTACCTCAAATCAAATGGTCTACAGGATTCTCCACCGCGATCCAGTGCTTGACGGCATTCTTCCTCCTGATATTTTACTCGCTTCAGACTTAGAAGATTTTCTAAGTCTCGAAGGTCTTGACCTTCAACTCTTCCTCTTGCGAGCCCAGTTCCTTTGGGTCTCGTCTGTGTTATAGAGACGTTGTCCCTTATGAGCTTCGTCCTCTCTGAGATTTACTCCTGCGCACACTTTGCATTTGAGGATCTCGAATAACTCAGATTCAAGAATTTTTCTTGAAAAGAAAACTCCTTACGCCCACCTAGCATTCTCCTGCTCAATGCACACCTTGTAGAGCCTACAAAGTATTCGACAGCCTTGTGAGTGTCTTCTCTTTGACACATCTCTTTTCTCAAAACTCGAAAGAGTTCCTTCTATGCACACTTGCACCAACTCAATGCCCTCTTGGCAGAGTTCTCCAGAATCCTCAATGATTCTGTCTTCTCACCAAACTCAAAAGAGAGTTCCCTTCTGTGTACTCCTTGCACCTCTGTTGATGAAGGTTCAACGCTATCCCTCTTGATCTTTCCCGAGGTTGTCTCACCTCTGTCAATGAACACCTTGTGGTCTATGTGCACTCCTTGCACTCAGAAACTCCAAGACGGGACAAAATTGAAACTTCTGGAATACTTCACCAGTTATGCATTTAAAAATGAAATGCATAAAAACATGTAAACATCAAGCGCATAGTATGCAGGAAAAACCACTTTTCTATTAATATGTATGTCTATACAAATGTTTACAAAGACTGGACTATAACAAGTCTCATCTCTCTCTCAATACCTCTTTGCTTTCGTCTCTCCTCCTAACTCTCTACTTTAATTTCTTCCTTTACAAAATGAGGGCTCCCATGAGCTTATCCTCAATCACCGTCTCTGAGCTATCGCTATCATCGAGCGGCTCCTATGGCTACATTACATAAATGGATGTCACAGACTTGATTGATTTGGTCTTAGTTGTAGGTAACCATTAAAGGAAACCTCAACCACTACCTGTACAAAGGCATGGTCTGGCATTAAAAGCCTTACAACATTTATTGAAATTTTGAATTTCAAAATTGAGAGGGTTGTGCCTCTCCCTTTCTCCATTAAATGTGTGCTAGATGTCCTGGCTAGATGGCATGCTACTGACATGGAGCGATGCTCTTGCATCATACTCCTCAGCTAGAAAAATCATGATCTCTTGATCATGAGCTCCTCTTCTATAGTGTTGAAATCTACCTGGATCCCAAACTCTCTTGTGAAGCTGTCCATCTGCTCCTCTGCTTCGCTATTGTTGTTGCTACTGCCCTGCTACTCTTGCAGACTCCCTTCTGCTCAGCTTCTCATTGCTGGTAGTCTCTGGTTCTGAACTCAACATCATCTTTCTTATTTCTTCAATTACCTCGTCCAGCTACTCTAGTGGATGGCTCTTTGTATGCAGTCTTCTCTGCTGCACTTATGTCTTCTCAATGTGCATATCTGATCGATATCCCATGTTGTCTTTATTTCCCTTTGTGGCACAGAGTGACCACTCTTCTGCAGAATCTAGCTCTAGATTATCCTCACTGAATTGTTGCTTAGCTTCTTCCTGTGGCAGTTTTGCTGCTGCCATTTCTCCTCCTGGCATACTTCCAGTTTCTTCCAGCTTCTCCCCAGGCTGGTATGTTCCACTACCTGCTTGCAACTTAGGCTGTTGGATGTGAAATCTTTTCACCATCACCCTCCTTTCTAGGGCTTCCAATTCTTCCCATAAGTCAGCAAAATCCATGTTGTTTTATTCCTCTTCTTCTTCTTCTTCTTCTTCTTCTTTTGCAGCTTCCAGTACTACAGTGATTTCCTGTCCAACTTCCTGGCTACAAATTTTGAGCCATTCTGTTGAATTCTCATCTTATGCTTCTTGGGAAAACATCAGTGTCAGCTCCATTTCTTCCTCCATGAAAATTTTTGTTGGTTGTCTTCTTATTGTTGCATCCACAACACATGCTCTTGCCTCAATTGGGCTATCACCCAAATTCCCCCAATCATTAGAATGCTCTTCTGATCCTCCTTCTAGATGGTGCAAGTTTTCAACTTGTCATCATCTTCATTCACATGGTCTACAAAACCACATGAATCTTCACTTATCATCACTCCTTGCTTATCTGAACTCTCCTCTGAGTTCATGAGACTTTCAGGTAGTCTCATCTCTTTCCCCTTGCCCCCCTGGCAATTTCGGAATTTTCTGCTACTCACCTGGCAGTCTCTGAGATCCAGTGATCCCATCTCATTGCCCACTTGGAAATCTAAAATTTCACCACTGCTCCCCTGGTAGTACATGAGACCTTCCACTGATCTCTTTCCATTTCCCACCTGGCAACTTGAAAGTTCACCTCTGCCCACCTGGCAGTTTATGAGATCCTCTGTTAATCTCATACCATTGCCCTCCTGGCAATATGAATTTCCATTTTTTTCCCCCTAATAGTCTATGAGATCCTCAAATGATCTCATTTAATTGCACACCTGGCAATTCAAAAATTCATCCCTACCCTCCTGGCAATTTATGAGATCTAAAACTGATCCCTCTTCATCATCACTGAGGGTTTCTCCGACTTCTGGCTCACGTATGGAAACCATCTCTATGTCACTGAGGCTTTCATCATACCTCAGCCACTTCCTCAACTCTTGTTGTTGTTTCTTGGCCAACAAATTTTGAACATGCCATTTGGATTTCCTATTCAGAGGCCATTCGTACCTCCAATGTACTTTTTCCTCTTGTTTTATCTTCAATGTCATTTGTTCCATTCTCTCCCTTATCTCACTGAGTTCTTTGTCAATCTATGATTTACTCATCTTCTAGTGTTCTCCTCTTCCACCACGCTCATGGCCTTCAGTAACCATTTCCATATTTCACCTTCCCTCCTAGCAAGCGTATCGATCACTCTACGTCTGAGAGCATCTCCATGTCCTCCTACAGCTCGCCTGGCAATCTATTGATTGTTGCACACCTTGCAACAATATTCTCAGAGAATCATTACTCTGTCTCCTCCTTCACCTATTGTCTCCTTTTCCTGAAGTCTACAGACGAAAATATCAGCTCTGATACCACTTGATGTAGACCCCCTACCTCAGCAGGGTCCATTGACCTCCCGGTCTCTGGATCGTTCTTCTTCTGAGCCGAAATATCTCTTCAGACTCATGTTGGAACCCTTTGAAAAAATCCACTAGTCCCTTTGTTCTCTGGCATAGGCCTTGAGAAAACCTATGCACGCGCTCAACTTTCAGTGCTCTTCTTTGTTCTGAACCAACAAACCTTTCTCATTTCAAGGTTTCGACACTCCTGCATGCGAGCTCTCCTAGGCTCCTTGTCCTTCCAACTCTCGGTATCTGAAATGCTGAAAAGGGATTAATGGCTCTAGATAGCCCCTTAGCCTCCGTCCATGTGACCACCACTCTACGACCACATGCTTAATGAAAAAGTGCTACTGGCCTTTTGCGATTCAGGATTTTGTGATTCTGGCTGTAATGATTGTTTTTGGTCCTTCAAACTACCGGGTTCCAAAATGACGAAATCTACCCGTGATCATGGTCCACTTTTTGGGATTTTGGAATTCATGATTTCACGATTCTGACTACAGACGATTCTTGGTCCTTCAACCCCCCGAGTGCCGAATTGCTGAAATACTACCCCTTGAGAGAACCTTTCAGGGTTTTCCCTGAACCTTGACCACTCACCATGAATCCCCTTAATGAATGGTCCTGATGCTTTCACAATTTCGTGAGCTGGGACTTCTTGTTTCACAAATCCTTCTCCTTGAACTGCTGGTGTCCGAAACACCAAAAAGGGCTTGGATCTTTGACACATGTCCTCCAAAATGGACAGCCCCAATGCTTTTGGGACTTGATGAGTCCTCTTCCCTCTACTGTTACGAGGATTAAACCCCTCGGACCTCCTTTCGGATCCGATGGCTATCAGTCCTTGGTGCTAGATCTGACGCCCCAGATCATTTTTCCTGTGCACCTCCTAGGGACTCAACCCTGTGCATGTATCCTTGATCCAGTGGTTCTCAGACCACCGCGCTCCAAATCAGATGGCTGTCGTGATTTCGTGAACAGGGATTTCATGATGCAGTGACTCCAAAATTCCTTGCCGCTCCAAACCCTGAAATCCAAAATAGAGAAATTCGAGCGCGAGATTTCAGAATTTCACGAACCAGGAGTTTGTGATGCAGTGACCCCAAAATCCCTTGCCACTCCAAACCCTAAACTCCAACATAGAAAAATTCAACACCTTAGAGTGTTGGAAGACACTCATCCTTAATCTCCTTGCTGCTTTGCAAGATCCAACGATTCTCGCAACTTTGACACTTCTTCCACGAAGTGTCTCCACCGTCCATACAGTTCCTCCCTCAAGGTTCTTATAAGCACTTAAATCCCTCGCAACTTGGTGCAATTCTAAGGCTCTTGGGATTTCGGCACTTCTCCACGAAGTGTCTCCACCATTTGTTTCAGTTGCTCTCTTGTGTGACCTCCCAGAGGTTAAACTCTATGCACCTTCACCTGATCCAACAGCTGTTGGGTATTGGTGACTCTCCTTGAGAGTTCTCCACTGTTCGTTCAGATCTTTGAGATCTCCTCTCCTAGATCTACACAGTGTTAAAGTCTGTGCTCCTACCTCAAATCGGATGGTCCATGGGATTCTCCACCATGATCCAACGCTTGACAGCGTTCTTCCTCCTGAGCTTTTACTCGCTTCAGACTTAGAATATTTTCTAAGTATCAAAGGTCTCGACCTTTGACTCTTCCTCTTGCAAGCCTGGTTCCTTTGGGTCTCGTCTACATTATAGAGATGTTGTCCCTTCTGAGCTTCATCCTCTCAGAGATTTACTCCTCTGCACACTTTGTATTTGAGGATATCGAATAACTCAGATTCGAGAAGTTTTCTTGAAAAGAAAACTCCTTATGCCCACCTGACGTTTTCCTACTCGATGCACACCTTGCAGAGCCTACAAAATATTCAACAACCCTGTGAGTGTCTTCTCTTTGAAACTTCTCTTTTCTCAGAACTCGAAAGAGTTCCTTCTGTGCACACTTGAACCAAATCAATGCCCTCCTGGTAGAGTTCTCCAGAATCCTCAGTGATTCTGTCTTCTCGTCGAACTCGAAAGAGAGTTCCCTTCTGTGTACTCCTTGCACCTTTGTTACGCATGATTTTGTTCATCATGATGATGTATTGATGATTGTGTACTCAGGCTCTTCATAAGAACTTTCTCCTGAGAAAAAGTTATTTTCATCTCTTCCAGAAAACTCATTTTTGAAGACTGTTCGCAGGCTGCTAGTATATTTGCCTGCGAGAATGCATGATTCTCGTAGGCTTCCTTAAGCTAGGGTGCGAGAAGTTCACACTGTGTTGAACTGCTAGGGTGAGAAATATTCCTAAAACAAAGAAAAATATGAATTCTTGATGCTTCTAGAAGGGAATCTTCTAGAAGGATG
>CBVK0100216125.1:0-11640 GCA_900067695.1 Picea abies | reverse complement strand
AGAAGGATGAGATGGCATTCAAATGGTTATCCTAGTACTGGATTCCTTGATATTTTGGGATCATTCTTATCCAAGTAACTAATTCATTCTCTCCTATATATTGAGGGAATTCTCATGGAAAAGGTTAAGCAAGAAGGTTAAGCAAGATTCATTGGAGAATTAGTGAAAGAATTGTGTGAAGGACTGAAGCTACAACAGCTTTGAGACTCCAGCAAGTTTATCCAAAGGAGTTGATCTTCTTCATGGAAGTGAGCAAGTGTGTGTGTCGGAGCCAAGGCCCATCGAAAGGAAGTTTGCGACATCAAGGCTCAGGTTGTAATCTTTACTTTCCATTAATATGATACAGTGGCATGTCCCTTTCCCATAAAGCTATTTCCACTTTATTGTATAATTCCTTGATCATATACATAAATAGACTGTTGAATAGATTGTGTTATCTTCACTTCGATTGGTTTGTGTTGTCTTGGTCTTGACTGCATGATAGCATTGGAGCGAAGAGGGAACAACAAAGACTATAGGAAGTGATAATAAGGTATGTTATTTGTTCTTGCCTCCTATTTAATTCAATAGTCAAAATCTAGGGAAAGATTCATGTCCTGTCTTGCTTTTTTCTAGATCCAGGTGGATCTAGGGAGATTGGTTAGTGTTAGCACCTACGGATTTATCCAATAACAACCTCTACTGATTAAGGTTCAACGTTATCCCTCTTGATCTTTCTTGAGGTTGTCTCACCTCTATCAATGCACACCTTGCGGACTATGTGCACTCCTTGCACTCGAAAACTCTAAGGTGGGACAAAATTGAAACTTCTGGAATACTTCACCAGTTATGCATTTAAACATGAAATGCATAAAAACATGTAAACATCAAACACACAATATGCAGGAAAAACTGCTTTTCTATTAATCTATATGTCTATACAAATGTTTACAAAGACTGGACTATAACAAGTCTCAGCTCTCTCTCGAGACCTCTCTACTCTAGTCTCTCCTCCTAACTCTCTACTTTAATTTCTTCCTTTACAAAATGAGGGCTCCCATGAGCTTATCCTCAACCATTGTCTCTGAGCTATCGCTATCACCAAGTAGCTCCTACAGCTACATTACATAAATGGATGTCACAGACCTGACTGATTTGCACTTAGCTACAGGTAACCATTAAAGGAAACCTCAACCACGACCTATACAAAGGCATGGTCTGGCATTAAAATCCTTACAACATTTATTGAAATTTTGAATTTCAAAATTGAGAGGGCTGCGCCTCTCCCTTTCTCCATTAAATGTGTACTGGATGTGCTGGTTTCTTGGCATGATGCTGACATGGAGCGATCCTCCTGCATCACCGTACCCTAAGCATATGATGGAACTACAAGGGAAAATATTAGTGCTTACAAAAAAGATTCAAGAACTGACGATACCTAGACCAAGATGACCGCAAGTATGGTGCACTAGATGTTATACATAAGGAATTCTAGTGATCGAATGTCCACAAATGAGGGGAATGTGACCTCCTAAGAATCCAATGGGACCCTCACCAAGACCCATGGAAGGAGTTGTGCAAGTGTTTAGGAATTTACCATTCCATAACCCCACCCCATATCATGCTTTTCTAGGGAGCCAAGAAGCACTAGTAATTGAGTATTGTGAGAGTTTCCAAATCAATGGGTGTGGGCCAAGATAGTTCCCCATTATGTAGAAATATTCGACAGTACCAAATACCGTACATTGTGAGTTCTATGCATCTACCACACATACTACCAATCAATGTAGAGAATTGGATGCACTTGCAAATAGGTTGGATTGAACAACATTTAGGGTGAATGAAAACCCTCGAGAGGTGAAGCCATAGGAGACTTCAGAGGAGGAAGAACCGGGGGATGAGGGCCAAGCATATGTTATAACTGTGATGAGAAAGGCCATATGGCAAGACAATATCCTCACTTGAGGCATCCATGGTTCTCCCACTGTAAAACCAATGGGAACACAACCGAAGACTACCTAGAACTAATTGCAAAATGGGAAGGTACGTCAATGAGGAACTAACCTCATTAGTTTAGAAATCAAGAGAGTTATTAAAGGACAATTTCCCAACCTCAATATCGTTACTCGAGGAGGAGAATAGAAGGGAGCCAATGTTGATAATATACCTCAGATCCAGAGAGAAGCAGCTAAAGAAGACATGTATGACCCTCTAAAACAGAAGTGGTTCTTTAAAAATGCCATAGAAGTATTTCAGAATATCCCTACCCCTGAGATGCAAGAGAAACCCCCACAACCTATTGTTTACCCTAACGTTGCGCAAGTTCCTGCTTCACCCCCTGCACCCAGAAAACCTGTAGTCACACCGAGACAACTTGAGCAACTTCAAAATGTAGTCGAATTTTGGTTTCAATTATTCTCTAATATTCTCAGGAATGACCAATTAACAGGGAAGTTTCACAATGTGGTATACCTAGTTTTAGGGAATGAAGAACCCACAAAAGTAGGAATAAGGACTAATATTCATGAGAAGGGTTCTCATAGGGTACAGAGAAGGAAAGTATGAACTGAAAAAGAATTCATACTAGTAGCCCAGTTAGACGAATTTGAGATTAAGGATGTTATGCTAGATCTAGGATCTGACGTGAACATTGTGCCTAAAAAGACTCGGGAAGACTTAGGAAAACTCCAGTTGACATATTCCATAATCCATCTAAGGATGACCAAACAGTATTGTATTTTCCCCATACGAATACTAGAGAATGTGGAGATAGATGTTGCGGGAGTGAACACTATAGCTGAATTTGAGGTGATTGAGATCATGGGGGATAAGGACCCTTACCTTGCACTAGTGGGGTTGATTGGGCCTATGAAAACTATGCAATAATCAACCTAAGGAAAGATAGCATGACATTTGAAGCATATGGAATCAAGGTAGTTCAACCCTTGGATCTATATGTAGGTCCCATATATACGGAGCCAATAGAAAACAATATGGAAGGAGAAGAATTGGATCAATTGTACATTATAACAGAAGGAACAAGAGAAGATTACTTAAATCATATTGTTGATGGATCAGTAAGTTGGAGGAGTATACAGTCAGTGGACAAAGATTTAGAGCTAGGATTTGACACTTGGCAGCAAGGCTCATATGAAATATTCTCAAGGAGATGCGCAACAGTCAGGGAAACTAGATGGGTTGGGACCAAGGTCAGAGAAAACCAAGTATATGATGGTACCTCGGGACTTGACAGTTTTCTATTCAGCATGGAAGAAAAGGTAGCAGAGGATCAAAGGGTCTCAGTACTAGACTTAGCCCTCTAAGATACCCTGCCAGATGGTGGGCCAATCACAAATAGTTACTCAAAAATTGGGACGATGTGAAGCAAGATGTCAAGTATAGGTTTCAGAATAAGGAGCAGTTGGAATCAGACATGCAGAAAAATTCCCAAGTTGCACAACTGTTCAATGGAGAATCTAATCCTAGATCACATATTGAACAGTTTGTGACACAGTGGAAAGTTGTGGAAATACACTCTCGCTTCTGGGTTTAGGTATTTCCCCACTCACTAGGTCCAATCCTGAAAGCTTGGTTCATACATGAAGAAACCATAAGACAAACCAATGACTAGAAACTATTGGCACACCACTTTTGCAAGGAATTCTCATTTACAAGTAAGTACCTTGAGCGTGAAGTAGTCATGCAAAGAATTAAAGAATTTCTTTTGACAGACAATAGTAATCAGAAATCAAAACTAGCAGTATGTGAGAAACATAGCCGAGAACTTTAGACTAATCTTCACCTAAGCTTAGACAAGAAGCCTATAGAATGCTATAATATTGCCAAGGATTAAAAAATCCCATATGATTTTGAGGAATTGAGAAACCTAGCCAGTAAAGAGACAGAAAGGAAAAGATAAATCTAGAACATCATACCCAGTTAGACTGATAGTTCTTATAATCACCCATTGAAGTTGTTCAAAGTTAATATCGGGACCACTGAGCAACGTAATATAGCCATGGTAGGAGATTAATGGGATGAACAAACTAGCCAAGAAATACAGAGTTTGTTATGGGAATATGAGGATTTGTTCCCAAAGACCTTTTCAGAGTTAAAGGGGATCAAAGGAGTTACGGGAGAAATGAAAATTGAATTAAAAAAAGGATCAAATCCTGCGAGGCATAGACCATACTACCTTAACCCTAGAGTAAAAGAGAAGGTTAAGAAGGAGATAGCCAATATGTTGATATTTGGACTTATCTTTGCAGTGGAAGAAGCAGAATGGGTCAGCTCAATAGTCATTCAAAGAAAGAAAGGAATGGAGGATATCAGGGTCTGTGTAGACTATAGAAGACTTATCTCTACCTGTGTGCATGACCCTTTTCCAACACCTTTTACTGATGAGGTGCTAGAACAGGTTGCGGGGAAATAAGTGTACTCATTTACAAATGGATTTTTAGGGTACCACTAAGTAAGGATTGTCGAAGAGGACAAAAAGAAGACCACATTCATAACATAATGGGGGTGTTTTGCATACAATGTGATACCATTTGTCTTAAAGAATGCCCCTATAGTTTTCTCCGGGATTGTAATAGAATCCTTCAAAGATTTTATTCACAAGTTTATAGAAGTTTATATGGATGATTGGACGATATACAATCTTATCAAAGAACATGTAGCGTTGTTACATATGATGTTTGACAGATGCAGAGAATTGCAGATATCATTGAATATCAAAAAGTGTATCTTTTGTGTTCCGCATGGAAATTTGTTGGGCCACATAGTATGCCTAGAGTGATTATTGGTAGACCCAAACAAAGTCATGGTTATTATGAACATGCCACCACCTATGAGTGCTAAGAGGTTGTGCTCCACACTAGGACACACGGGGTACTATCACAGGTTCATCGGAAGATATGAAAATATCATTGTACCTCTGGAAAATCTATTGAAAAATACTGAAATGTTCCAATGGACCCTAGAATGTGATAAAGTGTTTGAGACCCTAAAGGAGAAAGCTCAACATAGCATCGATTATGATATTCCCAAACTAGGAAAATTAATTTCATGCCCACATAGATGCTTCAGGTATTTCCTTAGGACCTATATTAGTGCAACCTGGAGATGGAGCCATGGATCATCCTATCTATTTTGTGAGCATGAAGTTGTCACAAGCTGAGCACAACTACATAATGAAAGAAAGGGAGGTTTTAGCCATGATTTATGCTTTGCTTAAATTTAGACATTATTTGTTAGGTTCTCATTTTAAGTTCTTTATTGATCATTCAACATTGAAATATATAGTTAACAAACCTATGTTGGAAAGGATAATTTGTATATGGTTTCTACTATTTCAGGAATTCTCTTTTGAAGTAATTATTAATACTGGAAGATGCAACGTAGGACCTAATCACCTGTCTAGATTAGAGTCAGGGGAAAGTGGTGGAGCAGTTGACGATCAACTCCCAGATGTAGATATTTTCCAGGTTGAGGCCATACCAGAGTACCTGGAGGACATAATAGTCTTCTTAATTACAAGAGCATGCCCAAAAATATATTCCCCAACCCAGAAACACCATATGGTTGTTAGAGAAATAGACTATCAGTTGATTGCAGGGAAATTGTATAAATTGGTACTAGATAGTATCCTCGGGAGATGTGTCTTGGATCATGAAAGGAAAGATATACTATGGGAGTGCCATAAGGGAGTTGTGGGATTTCATGTAGGAAGAAAGGCCATTATGCAGAAAGTCCTCCAAGTTGGACTATGGTGGGAAATTCTCTTCAAGGATGCAAAGGTATATGCTAGATCATGAGATGTTTATCAAAGAGTGGGTAAGTCGTCACAACAAGATGAATTACCACTTCAACTAGTTTCATCTTTACAGGAATTTGAGAAGTGGGTGGTTGACTTCATTGGATGATCAACCCCACAACTAAGCATTCAAAGGCTAGATACATTATTACCGCAAATTGACTACCTTACATGTTGGGATGAGGAAGCACCTGTTAAGGACTGCTCGATTGATACTGCCACTAGGTTCATTTTTTAGAATATTATCACTCAATTTGGATTTCTTAGGAGTCTGAACAATGATTAGGGAGATCATTTTATTAGTAGCACTATAGAAAAGATTATAGAAGAGTTCTTGATCCAACATCACAAAAGAAGCCCCTACCACCCGCAAGACAATGGAATAGTAGAATCATTAAAAAAGATTATGGAGAGAGGGTTAACAAAGGTATTTTGTGAAAAAAGGGAATATTGGGATGATAATGTTCCAACAGTACTATGGGATTACAGGAAAACCACAAAGAAAATCCACAGGTACACGACATTTCAGCTAGTTTATGGGAAAGAGGTTGTGGTGCCTACAGAATTTATCACTTTGAGTTTGTACATTGCACAGATCACCCATATGTCGGAAGAATAATCAATTGTGCAGATACTCATGGAGTTACAATAACTCGAAGAGAACAGGTTTTTAGCAGACTTCCATCAATCGATTGAGAAAGCAAGGCAAAAATATTGGCACGACAGACACATTAAGACTAAAGTATTTGTGCAAGCAGACAAGTTCCTACTCTATGATAGTCGGTACTAGAAGCATCCTGGAAAGTTGTGCATGCATTGGTTGGGACCATTTATAGTTGTGGGGATCCCACCTTCAAGAGCAGTCAGACTTGCGCAACTGAATGGTATGATGCGGCCAGGATGGGTGAATGGAACTTGCTAGAAACCCTATATGTCCCATAACTAAGATAAAAGGAATACTTCTCTAGTCCGAAGGAGCATGTATAATAGTTGGATTTTAGTTTTCTGCAATTTTTGTAAATTCAGTTAATAAAGTCGACGTGTGCAGTGTTGCGCCGTGACATGTAGTTCATTTAATTTTTTGTTTAAGTGTTGTTTGATGCAGAACTTCTTACTCAGCAACATAGGATCAGAAGCGTAAATAACCCATTAATGACAATCATTAATATGATGGGGACACATTTGTGGTTAGAGGGAGAATGAATCCAAACGCAATCTGAGTCCATGTGCCACACAAGCCTAGTCTAGTCACAACATTTATTGTTATTATGGTACCCTGTCTAAATTTGGTTAAGACATAAAGACGTGATACTCAAGGACACCATTGGTATTCATTCCAGGATTCCCATCCGTCAAACGGAAAGGTATGAAATCAGCCATGTCCCTATCTAACTTGCAAAGTAAATGCTAGAATTGACCAATAGGATTTACCCCGTTAACCCATCTCGTCGAACAAATCAGATCCAAGTTGTGTCCATATGTTGATGATGAACAACAGTTATTACTAAAATTTCTAGCTAAGCCTGAGTATAAGGCTCTGAGAATTCGTCATAGAACACATTGTTTTCAAAGAACTTAGAAATTTCTGAATTCTGTAGAGCGAGCAAGCCTATGTAATCTTGAAACCTGTAGTTGTGATCGCTAATACTTAGTTAGTCTCAGAATTTGTTGATAACTCAGATCCCACAATGTCGATAGATACAATAATTCAGAGCTCCATGTCTAAATATATAGTACCATATGATCCTTGCGACCCTCGAGTTGAGGTCGTGGGTGATCTCAAGGGGAAGGTGGAGTAGGTCAAGATCCTTTATCTTGACTTAACAAATCCATTCTTGTTTCCCCAGATAAATATAGATGTCTTTTGGAGTATCATTCTAGATGAGTTGGGAAGCATGCAGTTCATGCCAAAGCCTGAATTTATCAACCTATTCAACTCAACTATTATTAACCTCAGAGACCTACAAGTGTTCGGTACCACTGGTGATGTTGCGCAGTGCACCAAATTCCTAATCAGCAAGGTGCATGACCGAAGTATTTAGTCAGATAGACAATATTCAATCCACGTCGATGACATCCATAAGATTACTAACTATCCCTTGAAGGCGAGGATGTGTATAAAGGATTCCAGGGTCCCAATAAGCATGGAAAAAAGAAAGGGGATCCCAACCTCTATGAAATGTTCCACACTCATAAGGGATGACACACAACCAAAAGTAACATGATACTACCAGAGACAGTCAGGATTGGCTGCTACATCATAGCCAACAAGTTTATGAGGTCATATTACAAGGGAGAATTCACATTGGATGCATTATCAATGGCTGATTTTTGTTCCAATGGCATTGTATTCAATTGGTGCAGTTGCCTGCTAGAGGAACTACTCATGGATTGTGAGGAAGATAAGGAGAAGGGAGGCACCTTCACATACGAAAACATGTTTCTAGCATTCACAATTATTAAGTGGAAGCCACCTGCTGGAAGACCGTTGGTGCTAGAAGATAAGGGGCTCCTTTCGAAGATGATTGAGCCTTGACATTCTAGAGTGGACTCAGAGAACAGGATGCGTTCCAAGTTGTATAATGGGCTTATTGACGCAACGCAATGGTTTCACATTCTGCATGAGATCCTCGATTGCAACACAAGGAACATCACTTTCAGTGTGAACCGACATCATACGTTTTTATGGTTGAGGCATGCCAATAGGGAGGAATTCCACTCAAGGATGTCGTCGTTCTATTTATATGAGGAGGCCTTCGACAAAGAGGTAATGGCATGGTCAGGAGTTAAATGCAATTTGGGGATGCACGACATTTTTCCTACAGAGTTGCTGAAGAAGAAAGGAAAAGAAGAAGGGGTAGGACCGAGCTCAGGCTCATAGGCACTGAAGAAATAATCTCCAACATAGATGGACTCTCAAGAAGAGGAGGAGACGTAGCCACTAGAGCTGAATAAAAGAACATTGTCGATCTTCCCACAACTTCCAGAGTAATCCATGTTGACAAGTAAGGATTTCAATGAGATCTTGAGCATTGCGTTCATCCTAGAACCAATGGCGAAGAAGTTCAGAATCGAGGTCTCACTGAGTAAATTTTTGAACCTCCAAACCCTTTCATCTGTCGTCCCTCGCACTCACTCAGCGGTCCGAGAAACCCCAGTCATCCATATTCAAGATGACCCTGAGCCTGACACCCTTCCATCCACCATCATCACTGAGAACCCTCCATCACCACCAAAACCCCAGTCACCACCCCCAGAAAACACCAGTCCACCCCAAACCACTGATCCAAAGCCAATGCAGCTCGATCCCCCATAAAAACTAGAGAGAGAACTACCAGAAACATTCCCAACATTTCTTGAGTAGAGACCAGAAGCTTATGGTACAAATCCAGAAGTACCGGAGAAAACACTGCAACTGATGGGTCTGAGCTCGGATGCCAAAGACTAGCAGATTGTTCCTTTTGTGCAGAAAAATGACACTCAAATGGTGGAGGAGTCGCAAGCTCAAATTCCCCAACACATTTCCTAAATGACCAAGGTTGAGGTTGTTAGGGGGAAGAAAAACTCTGGAAGAATACACAAGTAAAGAGAAGGAGCTACCTGAGGTTCAGAAGGAACTAGAGTCACCCTTCGGGTAGAGTGTGACATCCATGCAGGAACAGATGGAGTTGGTTCTCCATAACCCTCAGCAGTGCGTAGATTTGTTGCAGCTCTCCCTAGCTAGAACAGAGGTTCTGACACTCCTACATTCAGTGTTAAGTTTTAGGCTTGCGTCAGGACCAGCCATAGGGGAGGAGGAGGCAGAGACTCCTTCAGAACAATCAACGGCCAGTGGAATTCCACTGCAGACCCGAGCACCTAGGGACACAACACCGTCTTCTGATGACCTTGCACAATGGCCAAAAAAACACTTGGTTGGAATGATCAGAGAATCAACCAATCAACTGGAGAAGAGGCTAGAAAAATTCCAAGAAATACTTGTCGAGGCCTGACCAGAGATTCAGAAGGTCACACCCCAACTTCCTGAAGCCAACGATGTAGGAGAGTCAGAGCATCAAATTGATATTCTCTAAGGAGCATGGTCACAATTGACCATTCGCGCTAAGCATCTAGAAGTGAAGTTGTAGCAAAATCATCAAGAATTAGAGCATCATCCTCGAAAGTTGCAGGAGCAGATGGAGAAGATAGTGTTGGAAGGAAACAATGCCTGAGAAGCACTACGTAAGAACACAAATGAGTGCACACAGATTTTCAAGGAAGTCATCTATTGGATGGGCATCATCGCTAGACACAACTAGAACTTAGAGGATGTGTGCAATAGAATCCATGTGTTGAATGAAAAAGTTGCAATAATGATGGATCCACTGGAGAAACGATAGAAGTTTGACCAGATCCAACAAGTGGAAAATGAACTGAATGTTGTACTTGAGGTGCAATCCGTAGCTAAGAAGGAATTTCATGACTTCTAGCCTATCATTCAGATAGTTTATATGTAGATGCATCAAGTGGATGCAACAATGGATTATGAATGGAACTCATTGGTCACATCCAAGCCCAAGGGATGTATTACAGATTCAACCCAATAGTCTGTAGCAGAGGCCTCACTCCTTGCCAGGAAATGGTAGGATAAGGTTGGAATCTTTCAATAAGTGAAGAAGCAGGCCTTAGAGTTGGGCCTTGAGTTTGAAGAGGAAGAAGAAGAAAAATCTCAAGTAGAAGAGAAAAATAAAGAGGAAAAGGAGGATAAGGAAAAACAACAGTTTCTCTTGGAAGCCATGGAAGAGCCGAGTACTTGACTCGAGGGAGAGTCAAGGTTTGTGGTTAGAGCCTCTTGGGCCCTTCATTTTTTATAAGGAGTTGTGTAAGAAGGACTACAATCCCAGTTTTTTCCTAGTAACAGAAATCAGTTGTGGAAAGGACAGCGCAACCTCAAAAAATAAAAAGTAGTTTTGGAAAGGACAACACAACCTCAAAAAATAAAAAGTAGTTGCAACAGAACAAGAGATCGTTCAAACCAAAGCCAGAAGACACAACTTAGATTATATATAGGGATGAATATAATTGTAAAAGAGTTGGTTGGTTGGGTTTTTGTTAGTATCGCAAGTGTAAGGTTTGTTCATAGTTGCTTTCTAATGCTGAGAAGTCACATTTTGAGTCTGTAATGTAATCTATAAACCATTTTGGTAATTAGAGCTTTGCGGCATGAGTCCAGAGCCAGTATTTTGTAACACAGCACTACCTTGTATCTATGAGATTTTAACTGAGAAAGACCTGAAGAAAATATATGAAGAAGGATCCAAATTTCAAAATATGTTGTGTCTTTTTTTGCTTATCCTTATGCATTGTATCTTTACAGTACTTCTTTATGGTTCATAAGTTCCACATGATGTATCTGTGTTTGAATTATTTTCCGCAACAAAAGTAGCTTCAATTATTGCGTATATGAGTTCAAATATGTTATGTTGTTAGATATCTTGCACAATATCAGGATGAATCTTGATGGTTCTGCGAACCCTTCTAAGTATTCTCCTTTCCCTTCCCTATCCTTTTGTCTCAACAATGCTTAGGGTGAGACTTATTCTCTTTCGAGGAGATGAAAATGTTAGTGCTCTAGACCACACAGTACCTTTTCTTGGTAACCTGAGAAGGACCCTGGTCTGATCAATCTTGCACCAACAATTAGCATATTTTTTTATATAACATATATGAGATTAGAGTCGATTTCTATAGTCATTTCCATGTATTGTGATTTACCCCTAGACATAGAGATGTTTTCCTCGTAACAAGGAAAAATACATCATATGAAGGTCAAAATACTATGTTCACATGAATTATTTATTAATATT
>CBVK0100216124.1:0-12794 GCA_900067695.1 Picea abies | reverse complement strand
TAAAATCCTTGAGAGATATTTTCTCCATAAAAATCTTGGAGATCCCATTTTAGTGGATCTAGTGAGTGATCTTCTCCATGGTGGTTAATCCTCCAAATCCTATATAATGAGGGATTTCCATGGTGAATGGAGGGGGGCTTGGATATATCAGACTTATGATCATGGGATTCATGCAAGGGTTTGATGAGGAGAGCTTGGAGGAGTTGCAACTGACATCATTTGTGGTCTGTAAGTTTTCTTTGTTCTCATTTAATATACTTGGACTATTTCCTTCAAGTATGTGGTTTCATGTGCTTGTCTATGTTTAATTTTATTTGCATATATGAATTTTCTTTTCCTAATCCATTAGAGTAGAAGGAAGTTCCTTGTTTCTTGTTGTTCATTGCAGGTATTGATTTGCGTCAGGAATTGGATCAAGTTTGCGGATAGGAGTAGTTGGGACAAATGTTGTAAACATAATTCATCCTACTTTACCTTCTCCTCTCTTTTTTGATAATAAAAATGAGTTTATAGGAATGGTAGTTTCCAAATTATTTTTTTTGTCTTGGTATAAGGATTAATAATCATAGGGAAGGTTCACTTGTCCGCAAGGGAATATTTCCATAACAATAACTCATTGAGCCCAATCTCCAATAATACAACTGAGAGGCAACCTACCAAGTCTCTACTAAATACCAAGGATAACACCCACATAAAGTTCGAGGAATCCCATGAGGAAGTAATATGTATTGCAAAATACGTCAATGAAAAGCATTGACAGTTGTGTATATACAAATTTTCAGATGTCAAAGCACCTGTCGATAAAGCAACCTCAACAATTATGTGATCAATTTATCTTTATCCGGTGCATATATTTTTTAAGAACACAATGATATCAACACCTAAAGTACTCTCATTAATGGACATGTCATCCATCCAGGTAGACAATGGTTAAGTTTTGTTCATAAATAACACATCAAGTAAAATAATAGAAATAGAGGCTTATTGAAGGGTAAACGAACATGTAGAAAAGTTTCATAAACAAAGCATTAGTTATAGGTTTCCAATGATCAACATCAAGAAATGTGCCAACCAAAACCCAACTGCTTGAAGATTGTTAGAGATATACTCCAAATTATTTCTAGAAAAAATAAGATCTAGTATTTATTCAGATCTTATCAAGATCCTGATTTCTTGTAATTGTCAATATAAACTCGATCTAGGAGGTTGTCGATCCTTATTTTTTGGATCTGATTATATATTGGATCATTTTTTGTAGAAAAGAGGGAATGAGGTTAGGAATTTCTTGGCAAAGAGATTGGATTCTCTGTAAGCCTATAGGGTTGTTGTACTCTTCCCAGACATGGATTAATACATTGGATTCATGGTTCATTCTTAGTATATCCTTGTCTTCTTTCTATATTTTTTTGTTTTAAGATTCTCACATGTTCATATCTTTTCTTCTTAATCAATTTATAATTTGCACAGAGATTGATACAATTTGGAAACAAAAATTTGGTATGACCACCACTACTGATATATGTGTCTGTGTTTATTGATATGATGACATTCGATAGAAACATGTTCATACATATGAAACTTATTTAAATAACTGTTATCATGTTGGATTCATTCTTTGAGATTCCCAACAAACTACACTTTTCTTCATCTCAACTACATAGGGACTTCCTCAATCATTGTTAGGTTCGAGATTCATTACATTTTCTCAATTTCATCCATCTTTCATTTTTATCTATTGTGCTCTATTAGATGGCTCCATGCCTAATGGATTAGGATTATGATCTAAGATTTTTGCAACCTTTATCCCAACATGTTTTCTTTTATCCTAAGCCTTGTTTATCCTTTCTTTTATCATCCTAAATCTGTCCATTGTGATCTTATTTTCAAGTTGTTGTTCAGTGACAGTGGGAAACCATCAATTTTTAATATGATCATTGAGGGATCCACCTCTGAATGAAAGGGCCATCCTCAATTCAGAATTTGGTTCAAAATTGTCTAGGCATGTTCCTAACAGCCAGGAACATCTCAAGTAACAATATTTTTTGGCTCTGTTGTTGGCGACGAAGTTGAAAGTTCATTTTCCCTAGGAGTATGAAAAAAATCAGATCTGATTATTGAGGGTGAATGAGAGCTAGAAACACACACACACACACACACACACACACACACACACACACATGTTGTTGGCGACGAAGTTGAAAGTTCATTTTCCCTAGGAGTATGAAAAAAATCAGATCTGATTATTGAGGGTGAATGAGAGCTACACACACACACACACACACACACATGTTGTTTCAATTTTCACTTGGTGACTCCATGATCTGAAGAATCCACTATGAGCTTCACTATTGAGTTTATTGTGGTTCCAATAATATTTCAAGACTTCACTGGTAAGTGAGCCTTGTTGACAAAAGTGAAGAATTGTTTCAAAATTATCAGGTATCAAACGGAAATATTATTTCCAGAAATTTTTGATCTGCTATTTGGTTCTTTCCTTCTACTTATTTTACACTTGAAAAAAAAATCTATTATTTTTCAAAGGATCATAAATTTAAAGCCTCATCTCTTTCTTCTAAAAAGGAAATCCTAATTTCCTCTTGTATTCTTCATGAAAAAAATTCTAGTTCATTGTTATCGTATGAAAGTAATGAAAATCCTCTTGTATTAGTCTTCTTTGAGAGTTATCTTGATCAGAAAGTACAAATTCCTACTCGTCCAGAGAATAGTCATTCTTGTACATCAGTTGGGAATGAAATTTATATGCCAATTCCTTCAGTCTCTAATATATATTGTGATCAACGTGCAAATATTCATCCAAGGGATTTAAAAATGTATAAACCTCTCAAAATTTCATTAGTTCTTCATGATATACCTCCTAAAATTTTCAAATATATTCCTTTGGTGGAGGATTGAAGTGGTGGAGGCCCAGCTGGAAGGAACTTAGTTTCCCGGTTCCAAACCGTGCCAACACGAAAGTCTGTAACATTTTCACTTATGTTGATCATATATTAATATAAATACTATTTTCCCGTCCAATTGATATCTTGCAAATATTTGAATTATTATTCCATGGGTGTATTTGTTATGTGTATTAATGGATTATGATATTGAATGTGCTAATATCATATATTATCACCATATGATTGCTTTGTTTGGTTGTTGAGGACTAGTTGCAGGTATATTGCTTTGAGTCAAGTGCTCAAAGGTGGAATTCATCGAACATCTGGATGAGGTAGGCCTTTTATCTTGTCTTGCTAGCATATTTGTTTATATAGCATACTTGAGAATAGAGTTGATTTCTGCAGTCATTTCCGCCTGTTGTGGTTTACCCCTAGCCATAGAGAGATTTTCCTCATAACACAGGGTTGATCCAACATATTATATTTCTCATGCCTGTTAGAGGCTTAATTTGGGCATCCAGTCAACATAATGAGGAGGTTTTGCTTCAGTGGTTAAATAAATACAGGGATTATTTGATCAGATCGAAATTTTTAGAATTCAAAGATATCTCTAGGATCAAATAACAAATTCTATTGTAATTTCTCGGTATAAATATCTATCCAAAAGATTGTAAAAAGCGGGGAATTTTTTTTTCACCCTGTGAGAATACACAACTTTCAACAAAAACTATTTCTACAAAAGATAGAAAGATTTTGATTTTGATTTCTAGGGTTTATATGCTTCCTCTCTATGTTTCCATAAACCATTCTCTTCTAATTATTTTATCCATGCCATAGTTGTTGTAACCTGGTACAACCTACACTGGAATAAATTACAAAACAATTATACAAGTACATGATTTCCTCTGCTTTGTTGTGAGTTAAGACATGTGCTTTTATATTTCGTTTAAATTCTTCATATTTCATGGAATAGGTAAATCCTTTGTTATTTCCTCTATTCGAGATCAAGTAATATTTATTAGGATTGGATACATTAGTCCTTTCAAATATTGTTTATATCATCTCTACTTTCCATCTTATTAATTTTGAAAGAACTTTATGATGAGATTAAGCCTCTTTATTTCTAATTATTATTCATTGAAAGCTCAAATTAAATTAAGGGTATTAAAAAGGTCATTTTAATCAATTTAACTATTATTATTATATGAATTGACATTCCTCTTTGAGCCTAGAACAATCTCTAGAACAACATCTTTTTGGCGTCGTTGTTGGGGAACATATTTGAAAGACTTATCTTTCTAGGGAGTACGACATTGAACGGATTTGTTTTCTGATGGTGAACAAACTAAGATACATGAAGGATCAATAATTACTCTTCACTTGGTCACTTCACTATGATTATCGTGACGACTCCATGATCTGAAAAATCCATTGTGACCTTCACTAGTGATTACACTATGATTCCAATCAGTTTTCAAGACTCCATTGGTAAGCAATCCCTCTTCACAGAATTGTTTCAAAATGATCAGGTATCAAATAGAATTTTTTTTTCCAAAAATTTTTGATATGTTATTTGGATCTTTCCTTCTATTTCTTTTACAGTTGAAAAACCTTTTCTGCTAATTTTCAAAGGATCATAAGTTTAAAGCATCATCTCTTTCCTTTTAAAAATAAATCCTAATTTCCTCTTGTATTCCTCAAGAAGAAAATTTGGGTTCATTATTGTCCTTTGAAAGTAACAATAAGTCTCTTGTATCAGTGTCTTTTGAGATCTTTCTTGATCAAAAAGTACAAATCCTAATTCTTTATGAGAATAGTCATTCTTGTAAATCGCATGGGAATTAAGTTGATATGCCAAATCCTTCAGTCTCTCATATACTTTGTGATCAATATATAAAGATTCATCCTCATGCTTTAAATAGGTATAAACCTCTAAAACTTTCATTAGTTCTTCATGATATACCTCCTAAAATTTTCAAATATATTCCTTTATTCAATGGAGAAGATGATGTTACAGCTGAAAGTCACATGGCATCCTGCAAATATTTCATAAATTGTTTAGATATTCAATATGAGGATGTCTTTATGAGGTTATTCACTCTTTCATTCGTAGGAGAAGTTAAAATATGGTTTAGATATTTACTAGTTGAATCTATTACTTATTGGAGTGACTTTCATGAGGTTTTCCTACAAAAATGGGCTGAGAGGAAATCTCATCATCAATAGATTTCATAGTTTTATGCTACAAAAAGAAGAAATGATGAAATTGTGACAAAATTCAACAAAATATTTGAAAATGTTTATCACAATTTGCCTGTTGAAATTCTTCCTTCTGAAGTTGTTGCCAAGGTCTATCATGCATTAGCAAATCATCCTGATTTAGTATTTTACCTCGGAGAAAGGAAGTCCTCCACTTTGCAGCAAATGTTTATAGATGTTGAAGAAATTGAAAATAATTTATGGCCTTGTGTGATGCTTCTTGATCAAATTGAGGAGGATTTGAATGTAGAAAAGAAGAAAGAAGAAAATGAACAAGAAGAGTTAGACATGCATATTTCATATCAACAATAGGTAAATGATTGTGAAATTGATTTTTGCATTAATTTATTGAGTGATTTTCATAGTGAGGAAAATGAATTTACTAATTACGAATATGAACAAGAGAGCTGCTATGAATATATTCAAGAAAATGTTCAACATGATCAAAAACAAATTCCTCTATATTTATATTTAGAGATCTTAAATATTCATCAACATATATATGATAGATATGACTCAGAGACAGAGTTTAATATTGAATATGAGAAAAATTCCAAAACATTATCTTCAACAATGTTTAATGTTGAGCTAGTCTATGATGATTATGAGAAATTTGTTGAGGAGAAAACAAGATTTAAAGATATGAGTTTCTTATTATCATATTCTGAAATTTTTAAAGGACCCATATATGATAGTGATGATGAACAAATTGATTATGTTTATTTTGAAAAAGAAGTTAACATATTGTTTCATGTTTCTTCTTCATTTGATGAACACATGGAAGAGCCTTATTTCATCAAAAAAGTGGATATTCTACAACAATAATTCAATCTTTGGGAACAAAAGAAGGAAGTCTCTCATAATTTTCAAGATCTTGTTGAAATCTATTTGAATGTTTTTTCAAATAAAATTAACTCATCATTGTTTCATTCTAAGTATGGAGTTCTATCTAATGATCAGTCACAAATAGATATATTGTTGTCCATGATTCCGAAGAACATAGAAATGGATGATCTTGAACAAAAATTAGTTGAAAAAAGACAAGTGGACCAATCTCATCCCATCAGTTAAACATAAACCCTAAAAAATGAGTCCAATTGTTTGAACAAGGACAACGGTTATGTGAGTAATCTAGGACTTATTTTTTATCAGTATGAAGATCCTTTAAAAGTATTCTTGGAATCATCAGGTAATGTGAGTCTCTCATAATTTTTTCATTATAAAAATGTATATAAATGGTATTGTAAGTTGCCTACCCTTCCTTTGTTGCAATATTTATTCATATTTTTCTTAGTCATTTGCAAAGCGAGAGTTTATAATTTATTTAATGAAATTTTTTCGTGGATACATTGGAAATATGATATAACTTGATTAAGCATTTCATACATTTGGAATAGGATCAAATTCTATATAAATAAGCTCAAATTCGAGTTTTTCTTTTCAGTTTACACAGTTTCTTTTAGATTTACAAAAACAATGTTATTATTATCAGTTAAATTAGTTTAGGTTGAAGAAATGAAACTAAACTCTGTTGATCACTTACATTTATTCTATTCTCTATGAAAATGATAGAATTTATTTATAAACAAAATTTCAAACATGTTATTTACACAAGGTGAAAATACTTTTGTTTCTTTATCCCTATTGAAATGGTATATTTGGGGTAATTCCTTAAAATACGAGTTGTTATATTAGATGACAACTAATAAGATTTCTCAAGGGAAAATTGAAAGAATAAAAGATAAACTATTGTCATACTCATAGGAAAAGATATGGTTAACCTTGAGAAGGTACTAATACTAGAGTTTACCTTTAACATGTAGACAGTTCTACTTAATTATATATCGTTAAAAGTTATCATCCCATAGTGTTCTTGATACACTGATTTCCCCCATCCCACAAAAATAAATAAAATGTTAAGATAGATGGTGGAAATAAATTAAAAAATGATTACCCTCATCTTGTCCAAAAGAGATGATGAAAGGAAATTCATCTAAATGATTGTCCCTCATCTCAAATCAATGAAATAATATTAAATATTAGGATGGTGAAAGTAAATCCAAGATTGGGGGATGCAGATATATTTATCGGGGCTATGGATGGTTGGCTGGAAGTGAAGCAATATCTGTGATGAATGTTATGAATTGAAACTACATATCATAACCCAAACCCTATTACTAGTCCTCTTTGAGATTTTCTATAATTTGATCCAACTGAGTTTTATTTATAATAGATATAAAGAACTATTTTTTCCCTTGAGTTAAGATAATCATCAGTTTGAAATACAATGTTTTAGATTTTTTCTAATTAATTACCTTAGATAGCTCATGAGTAGATTTTGATGAAGGAAATTCTTTAATAGCTTTACTTGAAATCTAAAATTCAGCGTGTTTTGAAATTTTGAATTTTTAATAATTCTAATATTTTTTATATGAGACAGATATTGAAAAGTGAGAATAGGGTTTAATTTTAAATTTTTCTAAAATTTTATTTGAATTTGGAGAATAATGACTCCATAGCCCAATGGAGAAAGGCACTTCGACAGTGTCTTTTCAGCTTGAAGACATGGTTTTAGAGCATATACAGGTGCAATGATAGACTTTAGAGGTTGACATAGACATGTTTCATTTTCATAGGTGAATGATGAAGGCACATGGTCTATAGTTCTTGGTGCTTTGCAGGAAAGCACCATCCTCATATGGAGCCTAATGTTGGCACAAAAATTGACATTGCCAAAAAATTTAACTCCTTGTTGCACTTTGTGCAAAATCAACTAATTACCTGCCACCTCAAAGGTCTAATTCCCAGTCATCACCAATCTCAAAATGATCAATTTGATGAAGTATCATAATTCTCCTTGGTTTGAAATTTCCTGGTCAGTTTGATTATGTTTAAAAGTACTAAGCCTATCATATTTTCAAATCTTCAATTAAGCTTATTTCTCAATATATTCTTATATAAGTCATGGTCAAACTGATTTCTTCTTTGTTTTCAATTATAAGCACCCATTGACCTTGTTTTGACTTTTTCTTAATTAGAAAATAAAATTATTATTTTAGAATCAATTATATGATTATAAATTATTTTAGTTATAATTTTATTTAAATAAAAATGTTGGGCCTTTAACCCAATCTACAATTTGTTAATAAATTCATATAAACACTCGACCTATCCAAATCTCAAGCCAATCAAGACACAACCCAAGTCTTAACCATTGTGCTCTATGCGTCAAAACAACTCCCATACATTTTTATGTATAAACTATTATAACTTTTAATTAGTGTTTCATTTGGGATAAAGTCCAGTGGAAAATAAAAATGATGACAGAGATCCAAAGGCTTGCATCAAATGACTATAAATATTGATGGATTGTGCGTTTCAAATATGAACGAGATTTAATGGAAAGGCCACAATGCACGATGATGTCACAAGGAATACCGCCTTTGCGATGTGTCAAAAGATCAGATCACCGCATGACATGTCAAACCACTTTCAAAAACTACTTTTTCAACTCGCATGACAATTATTGTTTAGTATAGTTTTGTAAAAGTTATTTAGGGATCATAAGTCATCGAGCGCAATCTCCAAGAATACAACTGGGAGCCATCCTACCAAGTCTGTACCAAATACCAAGGATAGTGCCCACATAAACCGCCAAGGAGGAATCCCACAAGGAATAAATATGTATTGCACAACATGTCAATGAGAATCATTGAAAACTGTGTATATAAGGTTTTCCAAACTTTATTGCCTATTGTATGTGGGATTAAGACTGAGCATTCAAATGTCAAAGCACCTGTCGATGAAGCAACCTCAACAATTATTTGATGAATCTTTCTTTATCCAATACATATAGTTTTGCAAAATAGGACGATATCAACACCTAAAGTACTCTCATTAATGGACAGATCAACCATCCAGGTGGCCAATGGTTAAGTTTTGTGCCTAAATAAAACAATAGGTGAACTAATAGAAAAGGAGGATTCTCAAAGGGTAAAATAACATGTGGAAATTTTTCATAAATAGATCATCAATTACAGGTGTAAAATGATCAACATCAAGAAATGTGCGAACTGAAACCCAACTGCTTGAAGATTGTTAGAGATATACTCCAAATTATTTGTAGAAAAAACAAGATCTAGTATTTATTAAGATCTTATCAAGATGTTGATTTATTGTAATTATCAGTTTAAACTCAATCTAAGAGCTTGTCGATCCTTCTTTTTTGGATCTGATTATTTATTGGATCATTTTTTGGAGCAAAGGGGGGAATCAGGCTAGGATTTTCTTGGAAGCAAGGTTGCATTCTCTATAATCCTGTAGGGATGTTGTACTCTTCACAGCCATGGATTAATACATTGGATTCATGGCTCATTCTTAGCAGAGCCTTGTCTTCTTTCTCTATTTTTTTTTTAATCTTCTCACATGTTCATCTATCTTCTTCTTACTCAATCTATAATTTGCAGAGAGATTGATACAATTTGGAAACCATAATTTGGTATGACCACCATTGCTAATATATGTGTGTGTGTGTGTGTGTGTGTGTGTGTGTGTGTGTGTGTGTTTTATTGATCTAATGAAATTCAATAGAAACATGTGCATACATCTGCAACTTATTTTAAATAAGTGTTATCATGATCGATTCATAATATATGCCTCTCAAGTAACAACATGAGGCTCATAAAGTTTTAGATTCTCCACATTCACCATTGAGTAAATGCACATGTGTGGGAATAAACTGAGTCTGTAGGCATTATCTCGCACCTTTTCTATTACCTCAAAAGGACCATACCACAAATCCTTAATCTTATTACCAATACCGTGTAGTATTTCCTTATTCAGTTGTAACCTTACTCTGTCTCCCACTCCAAATGTTCTCTCTTTTTCGTGCTAGTCATGTCTAGCTATTTATTTTTCTCGTGAGATATTTAGTGTCTCTTGTACTTGCAAATGAATCTACCTGATCTTCTCAACAATTTTTTCTACTTTTAATACATCTAGTTTTAGGTCCTCCCTCACTCCTCCTTATTGTCCATATACAACATCTAAGGGTGTAGGTGGAAAATATCCAAAAGAAGTTTCAAAACCTGAATTACCAATTAAAGTGTGGACTGCTCTATTATAAGAGTGTTTTATATATATAATACTTTCATTTGAGGTATTCTGATGTTTCTGATTCTAACAACTCAAAATTTGCACCAATGTCACGTTGACTACTTTTGTATACCTGTATCTCTGTGGACGGAATGATGTAGACCTCTTGAGCTTAGATTCCATCTTCTACCACAATGTAGTCTAAAAGGAATTGAGAAATTTGGTGTCACTATCTACGATGAAGCTCCTTGATATCCCAAAGTGCACCCAGACATGTTCAAAGAACAAGTTTATTGCTTCCTGTCCCTTGATGGTATTTTTACATGACATGAAAATGCACATTTTTATGAACCTATCAACTACCACAAATAAATAGTCATGAACCTTCTGCATGGTTTCCAAACCACCCACAAAATCCATGTAAATGCTTTCCCAAGGTCTAGTGGGTATTGATAAGGGATGGTATATAACTTGCTTCCTTTTATTAGGATCGATGGTACAACAAGGTTTACACACTCTATTATATTTTTCTATGTATTCTTTCTGCAAGATACCAGATATATAAAATATGCAGAACAGAATCGAAATGCTAGAAATAACATTATTATTGACCTTTATTACATCCGAATACATTAATCTACCTATGTGCGGGTTAGGACCTTAACACTTTCATTGTGGGCCAGTGCACATACCTCTATAAGTTGGAAACTATTTTCCCAACAATAAAATGTCCTGCAACCTTAGAGGTGTGATACTCTTTGATAAAATGCAATCGTTCACCTCTAGAAACACAAATATTTTTTATCTTCTAGAGCAGACCATTATGGAAATGATAGTCAGCCTTGTTGTCACCTTCTTATATATGAATTTGTCTCTGTAGTTGTTGAAACACCTCCTTAAAGTCCTCATCTTGTATGTATGTCTCTTTGTATGCATCATGGGTAAAAAGATCCATGTGCACCAGAGTTCCCAAAGATGTAATATTGGATATGTGTGGCCATGAAATCATGTCTCCCAACTTGTTTGTGCTACCCTTTTTATACTTTATGACCAAACAAATGTTTTATAAGAACCCCATCTATTTGTAGTGTTTGGTTTGTTGTAACTTACTCTAGGCCTACAAATACTAGAGCGGTTGGTGATCTGTGTGGATGATGTTTTCTTTGTCATAGATAGGGTAGTTGAGGAACAACCCATACAGTTATTTATAATGATAACATATTCCTTCCTCCCCACATTAGGACTGCTCCCATGGCATACCAACTTGCATCTGTCTCCTCTTCGAAGGGATTCTGCAAGTTTGGTAGTGTGAGCATTGGTGCTTGAATGACCTTTCTTTTCATCTCATAAAATGCCTTTTGTTGATTATTCCCCCACTAGAAACTCTTACTGCTCATTGTTATTGCATGGTGTGGTTTAGCTATTGTTTAAAATGAATCTAAGATATTCCACACGTACTGTGCAATTTGTAGAAAATGGCCATTTCATGATGACATCCTGTATATTTTAACCTTGTACAATATTTACTACAAACATATTTTCAGTAAAATAAAAGAAAATAAACAATGGAAAATACACACATTACACAAATATTTTTCCCATGGAAACCCAAACCAAGAAAACCAACATATTCTATATTCATTCACAATCATACATTGTTTACAATAAAATATAAATATAGGAACCAGTGACATCCAAAACCCTAACCCAATGACCTGGATTAGCCAACAACCCTAATTACTTAACTAGAAATAGAAAACCATCAGCAAAAACCATGTGCTAAAAAACCACCCAACAATGGACACAAAAATCGAGGCGACACAAAAAATGAGGAAAAAATTCAACACTTTTCCCAAGGAAAAAACATTTTCTTAGGGGAGTTTCCCCCAAACCCCTATGCAGGGGGGTGATATCCCCCCTGCAACTAGTTGTGCAAATAATATAACACATACCCAACATTCTCCCACTTGTTTTTTTCTTTGCATATAGGGAGTTACATAGTCAACAATCTAGGGCAACAAAGCCCATAGATCCTCTTCACCAAGAGAACTTCTCAGTGCTCACATATTTTTTTAATGAATCTGCAAAATTCATCAAATTTTCCACCTTCATCTCTCACAAGGTGATATTGAACATCAATATGCTTTGTCTTTGAATGATAATCCAAGTTCTTCACCATAAACATTGCACTCTAATTGTCATAATCTATCCTTACAGCTTGCTATACCAACCCAATACCTAAACACAATATTTATAACCATAATGCTTCCTTACTTGCATGAGTGGATGACATGTATTCAACTTTTATAGTTGAAAGTGCCACTACAACCTGTCTTTTTCTCCTCCAAATAGGTTAAACACATACCTGCTTGTAGATCTCCTAAGATCGAGATATCCATCCCAGTCTGCATCCACAAATACATGTATGTACAACACTCTATCCAATCCTGGTCTTCCTTGGTAGCACAATCCATAGCTAGTAGTGACATGAAAATACCTAAAAACCCTTTTTACTGTTGTCTAATGCTCCTTCCCTAGTTT
>CBVK0100216114.1:0-13798 GCA_900067695.1 Picea abies | reverse complement strand
AGCGACAACACTTCGTGTGTGGCTGAAACGGTTCAGGATTCTCTTTTTCATTTCATTAAAAACGAAAACGATGTGACGGTGGAGGTATTTTGACTTGCTCTCACCGTTTAAAAAATTTATATCAATTTTTTAAATATTAGTGCGATAAAAATAAAAAGAATTAGTATAATTTATTAAAGTATTATTTGGTTTTATATTAAAAAGGATATATATCTTGACAAACGATATGAGGTTTCTTATCACTGTCTTGGTTAAGCCCAACTTATTCAAATCTAATCTCTTTTCAATTACTTAAATTAAATTCAATTATCAATAAAATACTTATTTTATAAATTTTATTATATAATAAAACTTTTTTTCAATCTTTTAAACTAAATTTAATTAAAGATTGAAAAAAAGTTTTATTATATAATAAAACTTTTTTTCAATCTTTTAAACTAAATTTAATTATCAATAAAATACTTATTATATAAATTTTATTATATAATAAAACTTTTTTTCAATCTTTTAAACTAAAATCAATTATCAATAAAATACTTTAACTTATAAATTTTACTATATAATAAAACTATGAACTAATATAACAATACACCATGAAAAAATCCACACTA
This sequence comes from Picea abies, assembly GCA_900067695.1. Classification (NCBI taxonomy): domain Eukaryota; kingdom Viridiplantae; phylum Streptophyta; class Pinopsida; order Pinales; family Pinaceae; genus Picea; species Picea abies. The sequence continues at coordinate 13,187 of CBVK0100216114.1, read as the reverse complement.
AGATAAAAAAAAATATATGAACAAATTAGAGAAAGCTAAGGAAATAGGTTATTTTATAACCATATATATATTTTTTAATTAGTTATTAAGGTGGTTTAAAAAAATCCGCATTAAAATAAAAATATATATGAACAAATTAGAGAAAGTTGAGGAAATAGGTTATTTTAGAACCATATGTCTTTTTTTAATTAGTTATTAAAGTAATTTAAATAGTAATATGAAGTCTAGAGTGTAATAAATAATAATATTTTATGTTAAGTGTTTAAAAGGTTAAATTTGTATATCAAATATTGAAAATAAAAGAGTTTTGAAAAAATTAATAAAAAATAAAAAATATTACAATTGAATAAATCATTTTCATGATTTAGATTTTGTCATTCCATCAATAATTTTAATTAATTTTTTTTTTAATAATCAATAAAATATAAAAAAATAATATCCTATAAAACCATTCAATCTAATAAATAATGATTGAATATATCTTCTATACAAAAAAGACATAAATCAACTATTTAAATTCTACCTAACTTATAAAATGAATATATTAAAAATGATTTATAAAATATGAATTTTATTACTTTATATAACCATTCAATATAAATATAAATAATAATTTATTAACTATACTATAATCATTAAACTTATTAATGGTTAAAAGCATTCAATTAACTATACTATAACCATTAAACTTATTAATAGCTAAGGACATTCAATTATTCAATTTTGAAAGAGGATATGATATGTAATTAAATTGTTGTGTATAAATATTTGAATTACCTTATATTTTTTATATTTTTTAAGATTCCAATGTCTAAAAATTAAACCTTAAAAAAAATTGAATTCATTAATGAGGAGCTAGAATATTTTGGCCACCCAACAATTCATTAATGAGGAGCTAGGATATTTTGGCCACCGAACAAAGTTAAACCAAATCATGAAATCATCCCAAGAAATGATATGATATTAAGTGAAGAGTTAGGATATTTTGGCCACCCAACAAATCATTAATGAGAAGCTAAGATATTTTGACCACCCAACAAAGTTTAATTCTAGCAAGGTATATTCTTGAAGCCATGGAAATCATGGAATCATCCAAAGAAATGATATTAAATGATCGAGTTACTATATACACATAGTTACTGTATACACATAACTATGTAAAAATTTAATCAGATTATGTAAAAAAGGTGGTTGGCCTTTCCACCCTAAACCAAATCCGATCCCACATTATAAGATCTTTGTCGTTACTTCAACACTTCCCTTCATACTAGAACTAACTACACTACTAAACATAGTAATAAAGAATAACCTAATTTTACATTCATAATATTAAAATATTGTTCACATTTGTCTTTGCTAAAGAGAGTAATAAAGAATAAACTAATTTTACATTTATAAAATTAAAATATTGTTCACATTTGTCAATGCACGTTAAAGCTGCAAGCAACTAACTACACTAATAAACTATTTTTATATTCATAATATTATAATATTGTTCACATTTGTCTTTTGCTAAACACAGTAATAAAGAATAACCTAATTTATATTCATAATATTAAAATATTGTTCACTTTTGTCTTTGAAGATTAGGTGGTAAGTTTGAAAATTGAGTTCCAACCACTTTTGTTAAAAAGTCGTTGCTTTAATTCGTGAGAATAGTCGCACACTGAAACATTCTGCCATCATAATGAATTTCGCCGGTGTGTACAAATGGCTGTGGCTATCCACCATGCAGCAGCCTAATCATTGGGAGGCTGCTGCAGGCTGCTGCAATGTATTTGGTCTCACATCCATCACATATACATTGCAGCAATACATTGCAGCAGCCTCCCAATGATTGGGCTGCTGCAGGGTGGATAGCCACAGCAGTGTACAAATGAAACTGTAAGGTCTCTTACTCTTCTACGAAAAGCAATTGCAGTAATTGAACACAGACGAGTGTGGTGAAAATTTTGAATAAATGATAAAACGAGGTTTTCTGCTTTCTAGAGCTCTAATGGTTGTCATCTTGATTTAGAAAAAAACACCTCCACTATAACTATTTTGTGTTCGTTTAAACATTTCAGCCTTTTATAATTATCATATCAGATGATGCACAGAAGCTGAAATTGTAAGGAACAGAAAAACGAGTTTACCGAGAATAAGCAAAGCGTCCGGAAAAGCTCCAAGAATTGGGAGAAATAACCCTCCGATGATTCCAGGCCCCATAACACGCAACAGAAGTTCACTTCCATTGGACAGAAGAGACGCAGAATAGAACAACAGGTATGGACAGAAGAGACGCAGAATAGAACAACAGGTATCCATACACCGCCATCAAGAACAGATTCCCTACCGCAGATGCAGTGCAAGGCATGAATCCGTAAGTCTCCTCGCAAGAACTACTCGATCTCAAGCTTAAATCCGGCCGCGGCCAATTCTCTGAACTAGCCTTCACAATAAATCCGGAAGAAGAATCCACATCGTCCACCGCGCTGGAAGCCGGATTAGCCCCGCGATCGTTTCCCGTCAGAAATCTCCGTTGCCCCACACTGTGAACGCCGCACGCGCATTGCAGCAGGAGGAGCAATGCCACAACAAATCCCTTCATCGTAAATCCGTCACTACGCGACTCAGTTTTGTTTTTCTGGAGAACTCTTATAACTAGTTTACTGTTGGTGTTCGGGAGAAATATATCCCATATTTCTCCTGATGATAGAGAAATCTTCGACTTTCAAGACGACTTTCCCTGTAATATCCGCAATAATCTCCACGCTTCGCTGTCGTTGATACCGTTAAGTTTAAGTTATCTAGATTTTGAACAGCTCATCCATTGATTAAGGGAGACGTTATTTCATGTCCACTATAAAGAGAAATGAAATTATTTAAAGAGCGCGCATGATCCTGGGATTCATGCGAGTTGGCCCCACTGTTTTAGATATTTTAATTAAAATTCGAATACATTGAGCAAGAATTAGGTAGCATCTTTTTAATATTATTAAATGCCAAACTAAACTTGATTCATATATTATTAAATTAAACTTGTTATAATTATGGTAATTTTAAGGTTTAATATGCAAAACCTTATCTGTTTTTCATATATGTTCGTGGATTGTAATAGTCTCTATTCAAAAAATTTGCATTTATACGATCCCAAACCACCTGTGTGTTCAGCATATAGATATAATCTATACCGATCCACCTCCTCTATTCAATCCATGTCACATCTCTGTGATCAGCACATAGATATACTCTGTACCAATCCACCTCCTCTGTTCGACCCATGACAGATCCGATTTTGGTACAGATACATTCAAAAATGTGGATTAACAATGAAAATGTGTACAGACTATTTTTACTTATCCGAGGTTAACAATGAACATGGCTCTATGGTACCTGGTTTAGTTTGGATCTAACTTTTTCATAACAATCCGATCTTTATGTTCACACATTTCTTATCCAGCAAATACAATATCATTCAACCTGAACTGGACCGCGAAACCAAAAAGAGAAAGAAGTTTTTACCTAAAATCAGCAGGGCATCCGGAAAAGCTCCGAGAATAGGCAAAAACAAGCCCCCAATTATACCAGGTCCCATCACAGACAACAGAAGCTCGCTTCCATTCGACATAAATGTGGCCGCCCGAAACATCAGGTATCCATAAACCGCCAGCAAAAACAAGTTTCCCACTATAGATGTAGTGCAAGGCATGAAACCGTAAGTCTCATCGCAACTAGTCGAGGACAAAACCCATTGCAGTCCACTCTGCGAAGTGGGCTTCACTATAAATCCCCGAGGAGCCATCTCCCGAACTCCATCCGAAATCAAGTCTGTCTCCCGATCGATTCCCGGTGCGGATCTCCGGAGAAGAAGTGGCCTCTGTGCCATGCTGTGGACGCATAGGCATTGCAGAAGCAGCAGCGAAAAGAATGCAGTGAGCCCCTTCATCGCAGGAGGAACTTATGTTTGGTAAGCCGTTGGAGTCGATCTCAATCCCTGAGTTAGCTTAAAAATAAAGTGTTTCCATTCACCATCTCGCAGTCGATTTAGCACCATCCTCCATTTTTATGAGGTATTTTCATTTTTATTTATCTTATTATTTTATAGCCATTTTAAAAGAAATCAATTAAATGTCCTTTTAATTGTTCACTTAAGGAGGTGTTAAATGTCTTTCCAAGTTGGGTGTAAGATAGTTTAAGGAGGTGTTAAATGTCTTTCCAAGTTAGGTGTAAGATAGTTTGATAGAAAAGTGAATTCCACCATCTGTAGAAGAGGTTCAACTGCAGAAGCTTTATTTCACCCACCGACATTAGTTCATTCAACACCAACTCCACTGAAAGCCTCTAAAACTACCGACATAGTTGTTATTGTAGCTTTCTTTCCCCCAACGACATCATTCAATGCCGAAAAAAGGACAAAAAAAGAGAATGCATTCAACGCCCAAAAAATGACAGAAAAGCGAATCCTTTACTTAATCATTTGGGCATCCTATAATTAAACTCGGTTTCATTGAACAAAACACACGAGAGGAGAGTTACAGGAATATATAGAAAGCTTAGAAATAAGGAGGAAAGGAGTCATGCGTTTATAAGGAGAGCTGAGAAATGATGAGGGACTTCAGATTGAAAAATTAAATTCTAACCAATTCAAAGAATCTGTTGAATGTGATTCTATGTTAATTGTAGGCTTAATCTTAAACAAAGTCAAAGGAAACTCCGGCTTCTTCAAAGTAAGATAGCATCGGTGAGAATGCCTCCTCAAGGTTTATTTGGAAGCCGCCGATCAATAACCAGAGATGGAAGGCCTTGAAGGAAACGTATGATTTGAGGCATCCAGAAACATATGAAAAGCGATATGAGGAGGGTGTTACTAAAGACGAGAAAGGAGATTTAGTTGCTATTATGTTTTAAAGTTGGGATCAAATTTTATTATCATAACTATAATCAAAGTAACTAAAAAATGATTAAGTTGAAAAGTTGAGATCAAATTTTATTATCATAACTAAAATCAAAGTAATTAAAAAAAATGATTAAGTTGAATATTCAATGTTCGATTCTTGAACTTGATCTAGCTATTGTCATGAAGAATTTATCCTCAAGTTTGATTATTTTATACACGTTAAACAAATAGCCAAATCTTGAGAAAACGTATTAACCAACTTAGAGGTAAATCTATAATTTGTTTAAACAATATAAAAGGATTATAAGTCTCTCACCTAGCCTCTTATAACCCTTCTATGTTAATAAACAATATTATTACATTATACCAATTTTTTTATTATTATTTATTGTTTATAAAGAAAAAGACATGTTTGTTAGAAGTACATTTTTTTACCTTTATCAAAAGGGTTAATATATCAGTTATAAGAATTGAATTCAGTTGAAAAAAACAAATAATAGATCCAATATATATCACTTATAGGAATTGAATATTCAGGTGAGAAAGAAAACAAACAATATACCCAACAACATAAGCTACTAACCCTAAATATTAAAGAAAAAACAAACAATCCACCTAACAACCCACCCATAACCCTAAAGATTAAGAAAAAAATTATTTACATCATAATTTAGCATTCAAGCTAATTTCTTGGACATATTTTGTGAATGTATATATCTAAATAACAATATTTTAAGATATATTTAATTACTTTGTAATTTTTTTATATTTAGAACTAAATTCTTTTACAAAAGAGATCACCTTAAAGTTTAAGGGGGCATACTTATATCAATATTGTGGAGCTTCAATTAAGGCGGTGAATTCTAAGGCAAAGGTGGCAGCTAGGGATGCATCCAAGGTTAACATCAGAGAAAGTCAAAGAAAAGTATAGCTTTTATATTAATAAAGTAAACATACATTTATTTATTATATACTATCAATATGCACTTACTCTAACACTTTATATTGTGTTTAGGGATGTATATTGTTTGTGTTTAGGGATGTATATTGTTTACCTTAGCTATATTCATAATTTCAAATTAATTTTATTTTTTTAAATTAAAGTTTAATAAATACTAAAAATTTAATTATTATTTTTTAATAAATATTAAAGATTTAATTAAGATTATAATTTTGTTGATTTAATTAAGATTTTAATTTTGTTGTTCACTCAAATAAGATTAACATGTTATAAACTTTACAAATAAAAAAAAAATTATAAACTAAAAGGAATTTGAAGTATTAACAATTTTTTTATATAATACAATGAATTTGTAGTATTTTTATAAATTAAGAAATCACCTCCTCGGGTCCTATGGTGAACGAAGCAGTTGAAATGCGTTGGAATTTGAACTTGATATGTAATAGACTTAACAAAATCAACTGCTTTGTAAAAAAATTATAAACTAAAAGGAATTTGAAGTATTAACAATTTTTTTATATAAAAAAAGAAAATTAAGGTATTATAAGGATGTAATCAACCATAATCTAAAAGATCAAAATTATCTATTCGTTTTGCCAAGTGTAAATAAAAAAATAAGCATTGCTAAGATAAGAACAAATTCTCATGAGCTCCATAGTGAAACTGGGTGTTGTTCAATTCCTAAATAGCCATGGGGTAAAAGAGTGTGTCATCTTTGTGACACTAAGAAGGTTGAAGATGAAAATCACTTTATCTTAGATTTTTCAGCCTATACCCATATTAGATCTCATTTTAAAAATATTTATCATACTACCAACCTTCCTAACCTCTTAACTCAACAAAAATATGATGATCTTGGAAAGCTTCTCTGAATGTTTTTTGAGCAAAGAAACAAAATTCTAAAGAATCACAAGCAATCACTTACCCTCTTAAGGTAGGATATACCAATTCGGTTTTAATGACTTAGAAATAATGGAGAATTAGTTGTGGAAATTAATTGAGTTTAGCTCCAACCATTTCTAACCGTTTAAAACCGGTTCAAACCGATTGTAATCATATATATATTTTTAATTATCATTGATTAATTTGAACAAAGATAGGATTTGCTTCCCCGGTCTCTAGGTGTTGGGATTTGATTTTCTTTCTTTCTTTCTTAAGTTGGTATCAGAGCGGGACGAGGAGTGTCCCTGTTGGTGACTTCACTAAACATGTATGCTATCTACGTTATCGTTGTCTATACATTGTGCGTGGATGTCGACGAAGCATCTAATCGTGGCGTGGAATCACTGCTCTGTCTAAGATTTAGGTCTACAATGCTGCGATGAAGTGAGATCAGTGAGATCTTTGGTTCTTCTCTCTACCTGGGTAGAGAGGTTGCACGATCCAATCTGAGGAGTAGGTGGAACCCATCCTTCTCGTAGAAAGGCGTGCTTCAAGGGGACCACCTGCCAAATTTGGAGAGGTGTGTTCAACGAGCATCATTGTCATCTAAGGTTATGTGCTGGAGGAGCATCACTGTCATCTGATCTAAGTGGAGGATTGGCACCAATGATTCTAGGAAACAAACCTACTCACTTTGGCACTCGAGGGTATTCATAGTTCTGTAAAAGTGAATCACGAGGCCCCATGTGACTAGTGTTGGGAAGGGCGATTCTCGTGTGAAAGTTGAAATAATATATAGCATCACATCGCATCAAAAGTGTTGGGGTAACTGTGATTCTTGCGTCGGAGAGGAAATAATAAATAGGCACTGTACTGAAAAAGTTGCTTTGACCGTGCCTACACACCTTGGGCAATTTCCCTTTTTGGAAAATTCCTTTTGCCTTTTTTATTTTGAAAACTCCCCTTTTTTATTTGGAATACGCTATTCGTCATGGTATACGGAATGTACTTTACCCCAATCAGGAAGGGCAGATTCAGTGTTCGCCTCAAACTAAGCATTATCGAGAAACGTGTTAAGAGTTGTCCACACCCAATTGGACCAATTTTATTTTCATTTCGAGAAAAGCGCCCACGGTTTACGAGGAGTCAGGACCATGTGGTTGGTTTAATTGGAATAAAAATATATTAAAAATTTATGATTTATTTCAGAATAAGTGGTAAGAGACATGTTCTCCAACTAGTTATATTGGAGGTTGGAACTAATGGTATTATCTTATTTCATGTCTAGACATGTTCTCCAACTAGTTATATTGGAAGTTGGAACTAATGGTAGTATCTTATTCCATGTCTAGAATTAAAGTTAATATCTTATTTCATGTATAAAATTGAAGTTATATGTTAAAGTTAATATCTTATTTCATGTATAAAATTGAAGTTATATGCTATTTGAAGTATATAATTTTATTATTATTGAAGTACATGCCGATAGAATCTCTTGTTTTAGTCAAATAATGTTTTTTGGTCATAGTATTTAGGCCACTACAATGTTTTGATGGAACAAATGTATAATAGTGGACAGGAAGACAAAATCCCAAAGTTAGATTAGTTTTTATATCCTATAAAGACAAGTTTTGATTAACTCTTGGATTTTTCATGAGTCCTTTTTGAGAAATATCGAGAAAAAATAGAATGTAAATATAATATGTATTTATAATAGTTTCATTTATTCTTAATAGAAGAGCATTGCACTGATAATGGGGTGAAAAAATAATTTTATAATTATTATTTTTAAGTTTGGTGATAATAGTATTGATTTTCTTATAAAAGATTATTTATGTTGATTTCCGTTATTTTGTGTAGGATTAAACTGATTGGTATTGGTTAGCTCGTCCTCATTGAATATAAAAAAATTTCAAAAATATTCAACTCCATCTCACGTTCAAATCCTGCTGCAACCAATTCTCTAAATTCTCTAAATTGGGCTCGAAGATAAATCCCGGAGAAGAAACCACGCCGGACGCCAGATTCGTCCCGCGATCGACTCTCTTCAGAAATCTCCCTTGCCCCGCACTATCAAAGCAGCACGTATATTGCGGCAGCACTACCACCACAACAAATCCCTTCATCTTAAATCCGTCTTTTCGCTAATCAAATCTCTTAACTGCCTGATTTTGCTTATGAAGAGCTCTTAAATCTAGCTTCTGGAAAAATCTCAGTCTCGTGTTCGTATACTTGTTGTAGTTCTAGGTTTGCCCGGGTCGTGGGAAGATCAGTGTCAAACTCCGGCGACGAAATCGGTACGTGACGGTGACGGAGCCACTCGCAGATGGTAAGTTGTATTTTGGGTGAAGAACTGGGTTCTAATCTATGTTTTTGGGGAGTAGGCCGAACCTATCTCGGCTCTCGTTTTGTGGTGGCTGGCAGTGGCAGCACCGAACAGCGCTGCTGAAGGAAGGAAGGGGAAGTTTTGTGTTAAACAATTTATTTGGGGAGAAATTTATGCAGTAAGCCAAGAAAGCCAATTATTAGGTGTGTTTATTTACTATACAAACTACAAGATGGAAAAGGCATATTGTCAATCATTTGCTCACTATATAGTACATATAAAACTACACAGTACATATAAAGAGCAATATTTGGACAAAATCGTTATTTTTTGTTATTTAAATTGCATTAAATAGATTTAACATGCTGAAAAAATCCTGAAACACTTTGATTATACGAACTTAGTCACTCAAATCTACAAATCCAACCTTTTAAGCAAAATCAAACTGAAAAAATTATTTAATAAAAACCAAAATTAAAACGTTTATACTACGCTCATATAATATAAAGTGATTGAAACCTAACAATATTCACTGCCAAAAATAAATAAAAATAAGATTTAAAAGTTTTGAAACGGTTCAAATTCCAACGCGCATCCAGAGATGGAAAATTCGGAGACAAATTTGAGTCCGTTTGACACTGATATGCAAAACATTAATTGGTAGACTTTATTAGAGAAGAGCGCTACAAAACACAAGTCGATATCATTCGGTTTCATAGGTTTGCGTTTTCGTTTTTTTCCTTGGCGAAAATAGGGAATCCTCTGTTCAGCCGTGTAATTTTATAGATTTTGATAATGGAATCTAAGTTCATTTTCAACTAAAATAAGGAAGGCTGTGCTCAGAGGGGAAAATTCATTTACTCTAATCAAAGAGATTTAATAATGGAATTTACTACATTCTCATTCTCAATACAAACAAATAGATTTTAATACTGGAATATGTTATTTTCAATGAAAATAACATATTCTCTGTTTAACTTTATAAGTGTAATTTCTTTAATTTTAATTAACCAATTAAGAAAATTTCCTGATTCTTTTCTTTAACGTCATAAAGTCAAACAACTCATTTTATATTAGTTGAGATACACGTCGTGCAAACTGATAGCCTTTTATTTTAATTCAAAGAAAGTAGATAAGTGTTAACTATTTAGTGTGGACTTTGTGATTAGAAATATAGAACGGTTGGTTGTTGATGTGGCATAAAGTAAAAAAAACTCATTTTATATTAGTTGAGATACACGTCGTGCAAACTGATAGCCTTTTATTTTAATTCAAAGAAAGTAGATAAGTGTTAACTATTTAGTGTGGACTTTGTGATTAGAAATATAGAACGGTTGGTTGTAACTCATTTTATATTAGTTGAGATACACGTCGTGCAAACTGATAGCCTTTTATTTTAATTCAAAGAAAGTAGATAAGTGTTAACTATTTAGTGTGGACTTTGTGATTAGAAATATAGAACGGTTGGTTGTCGATGTTAGATTAGAGGAGTTAGCAGTAGAGATAGAAAGTCATGTAAACCGATTTCAATTTTGAATGAATTTAAATTATATTTTGAATAATTAATTATTTTAAATGATTTATAAAAAAACTATATGTAAATTATTGTTAATATTTATTTATTTTTAAAATATTTATTGAATTTTTTATATTTTAAAATAAAATTAATATTTTGAAATTTTAAATTATATTAAATTTAAATAAATATTTTAAATTTCCTTTTTATTCGTTCATCCACAAAGTTAATAAAAAAAATATTATTTTAAACCATTTTAAAAAAAAACATAAAAACATTTCATGGAAACCCTACAGGTTTGGCGTCAAAAGAGGGACGTCCTTGTCAACATGTGCTTAAATTTATTTATTTTTATTTAATATATGTTGCTTCAATATTTTAGATAACATTTCTGAAAATACATAATATTTTTAAAGATGAGAGATGTACAAATTCTAAGATAATTCATGGTAACTGAATTTATGAAATTCAATAAAAGTAAATATAAAATTACACTCAATTCACATTTTGAAAGTGTATATTTGCACATTGTCTCCCTACTTCATTATAGAAATAGGTGTAGATAGAAGTAGAGGGAGATAATGTCTAAATAAATGAGAGTGAGGATAGAGTTAATGTCTGAACACAATGTTTTAGTATATGAAGATAGGATTTATAGCAAACAATATGTACATTGTTAATTGGGTGATTGTGGAAGACAATGTGCATGTATATGAAGGTGATGGTGTGGGGAAACATTGTACATTGTTTCTCTATCTTTTGTATTAATCTAATGATAATTACCAATTTCTTGGTTAGTTATATGTTATCATATTACATATGTCTCTTAAAGTTTTTATTAAAATATGTAAAAAAAATGATTGAATAAATTTAGTTTGAATGTAATAAATTTCATTAATAATTATGCTTTTTAATTCAAATAATTCTACAGCAATTTAAAAATAAAATAATTTCATCATAAATAATATTATAAAATTACAATATATTACATTAATTAAAGAATAAAAGGAGATTAAGCTTTACTTCTTTATTATTCTATGATGATATGAAGGATATATTACATTAGAGTTGGTGTTGATGGGCTATTAGTTTGGATTGATTGAGTATCATATTTTCATTCTAACTAAAGTTTACAAAATTTATGATTTCATGTGTTTAGACTATTCAAAGCTTTTAGGCATCATAAAATTCACATTTGATTCTTGGTGATTTGGAAAAATGATTGATTTGCATGCTTTTAGGCATCATCAACTTCGCCTCTCTTATTCTCATGAGTGTGGAAAAATTGTTGCGACTCCTTGACATAACTACCCCTACCTTACCTTGTCCTCCAACGGCCTCTGAGCTCTACAAACTTTTTCCAACTTCATGCATGCAGCTCAAATGGAAATCCAAGCACATGTGATCTAGTTCACTATTATCTAGCATGCATCCTAAACACCAATCATTTGCTTCATTGTTATCTAGCATGTGTCCTAGACACTCCATTTGCATGTTGTGTTTGCTTGATCCTCAAAGCTTCTTCATACTTTGGTCTAGATAAGGAGTAGTGATCCTCGATCATAGTGATCCTGGATCCAATTGCATGCTATCTGAAGTTGTGTGGTAACTAGTACTTTTGAATAATTTTCATCTAAAGTTATTTTCTTCTTGGCTATACACATATGGACATTCCCTCATTTGAAGAATGTCAAAGTTGTTACCTCCTAGATCTTACATATTTCCATCTCAAAGAGGTGTGGGGATTCTTCAGTAGTCACAGTGTTACCTCAGAGAATAACTTGATCCTTGGTTCATGCAAATGCAATTGAGCATCTAGATCAATGCCTTTAAGTTCGTCACCATTTTGTCTTTACAAGCTTCCTCCAAGGATACCTATTTATAGGTTCTTTGTTTAGGTCTTTTACTATGCTACCATTGGTGGTTTCTCCTAGTGAACCAAAAGCATCCACCTATGCTTTAACATCCTCTTCTTGAACTTCATCTACTAGAGGTTCCTCCTCTTCTTTAATCAATGACTCTTGCATAATATTCACTTCAACAACATGTAACCTCAAAGGATCATTTGTAAGACTATGATTACAAATGCTCTTAAAAATGAGCTAGGCTATTAAAAAGGAGCTCTTGTGCCCTAGTTCCTTACCCACAATGTCAAGGAAAATAGTGAAAACCACCATGTCTCAAAGCTTGACTCTCTCATTCTTATGCTCAAACCAAAAATCTCCACAAGCTTACACAATATTATCAACCCCACCATCATCAACTTAATGAGCAACCTTGTTGACTGTTTTTTTGTTTGAAGTTAAGCTATCTTCATCTCCCTTTCTCACACATAGTTCATCTAGGATTTAACGGAAAAGACATAATCCTAAAAGCCCATAGGCACAATGAAAGTTTAAGCATTCAAGTGTATGTGCTCATCTTAAAGGACTTAATGAAAGACTCAATATGTAGTATATATAGTTCTAAGAGCTAAATGGAGGCAAAGAGCGTAGTTGATTTAGGTTTTGTCTTTCTAATTTATCCAAAAAAAAAAAAAAAAACAACAACATATCCAACTCTAAATCACACTTAAAAAGCTACCTTTCTCTTTAATATATTACTCAATCCATTACATATTTAA
>CBVK0100216112.1:0-17276 GCA_900067695.1 Picea abies | reverse complement strand
ATGAGTCTATCATAAAACCACGACCTAAAAGAACAAAATTCAATAGTTTTTTGGGCACTAAGAGATTGATGGCTCAAATCGCATCACGTGCCTAAAATTTAAATCAATGTTCGTCGGAATTCCCTCGTCGCAGTTCCCCTTACGACCTAAATCTAGAATTCCCTAATGGGCACACCTCTGACAAACATCCCATATTTGATAAGTGCCATCATTTGAACTCCCAAGAAGAACAATGGTCCAAATATGCTCTCGAGTAGTAAATACTCCCAACCAGGGGTTATGTCAACATGCCAACGAGGCACTGCCAGATCCAATCAGAGAATGCCACGTGGACATGTGGAACCCACTAGATGCATCCTAGTAAAAATATAAAAAATGGGTGATACGTGTCATGCCCCTCTACCACATCAACACCAACGCAAGACAATGAGAAGGTGCCACATGTCCAGGATGGCGTCATCTTGAAAATGTTAATTCCTTAGCTAATCTTTTCTTTTGAAAAAAATGAGATCAATGACCCTTGTTTGTTTTCATGTTCCTTCGATCAATGGTTGATATTAGTCTTCACATTCATCTTATAATAGTCCCATTCGAGCCTGATCCTTCAACACTTTGAATGGAGCACCTTCGATTGACAACCAAGATCTCATCACACCATCAACCGTGTCCCGAGATATCAATGACCCATATTTGATCATTGATATCACATCCTCTCAGCCAAGTGTCATGTCATCCTATGAGCAAAGTACGTTCAAGACCACATGGATAGGTGGAACCCACCAAAATCTCCCCAAAGCATATCAGATCTAGGTGACACATGTCTCACTCTCTTTCCATGTTAGTTTCCTTGTTATCTAGTATAAATCCCCCACATGTCTAGGATGGCATCAACATGTTGATATTTACCTTAGATGAATTTTTATTTCTGACCACGAAGAGATCAACAACCCACAATGATTCTTAGACCTCTGATGGATGGTCCATATTTATTGTGTCGAATCTCTTTGGAGTATCGTTTGAAGCCACACCTTGATCACTTAGATGGATTACCTTTGATCAATGTCCCATATTTAAGAAAGCGTGCCCCCCTTATTAATGGTCCAGATATGATCTATGATCCCAAGTGTTCCTCGTCAGGTGTCACATCATCCTGCTAGGAAAGCAATGTCAAGGCTAACCAGTGGCTTCCACGTGGACACATGAAATTCACAAAAGATATAGGGAAACACATTAAATATGGATGGCATGTTTCATATCCCTCTACCACATCAACGTCCACATGAAAAAATGAAAATATTCCATGTGTCCACAGGACCCAGCTGATGACAGTGATGGAGTCATCAATACTTAAGTGACTCCAAGCTTTGTCAAGGAAAATCAACGGCTCACATTTTATCTCGATCATAGATTAGTGGTCCATATCTACTTTGTCCACAGGACCCAGCTGATGACAGTGATGGAGTCATCAATACTTAAGTGACTCCAAGCTTTGTCAAGGAAAATCAACGGCTCACATTTTATCTCGATCATAGATTAGTGGTCCATATCTACTTTCATACCTTCCTGTGCAGCTTCAGATCGACGGTCAATATGTGATTTCAGAGATCCCTCATCAAAGTTTTGTTTGAATCCCAAACCCTAATCCCTCCGATGGGTGTGAATCCAATTAATGCTCCAGATTTGATCAAGTAGATCCGGTTACTACTGAGTTTTATGCCTTTGCAGGCTTTGATTTCTCCGATTGGATACCTGCGATCGACGATTGATATTTCTCACCGAGTTTTGATCTGATGGTGGTCGAGTCATGCAATCTCTATAGTGTATTTTTATTTTTTTGCAGAAGAAATGATTTCATAGATCTCTTTAGGAGATGGGAGCGATGTATATATTGGTTGGAAATTTTCCAACCACCCCTGGATATCTCTTTATAACATAATTTCACCCAGGTGAAGGTAAACCAAATTTTACTAGGAGGAAAACTGCTCAAGAATCAAGAAGTTGGAAAATAATTTCAAGAATCAGGAAGTAGTTTCAAGGAATAGTTTTAGGGCATGAGAGAGAAGGATAAAAATAAAATCAACACCCTGAATTTGGGCTTATCCCTATACATTGACAAGGCAATATTCAACCATGTCCATGTACAGAGACATGCTCGAATTCGTGTTTGTCCCTATACAAGGATAGGGTCATATTCAACCCTATCCATGTACAGGGACAGGCCTGAACTTAGGCATGTCCCTATACATGGATAGGGCCATATTCGGTCATGTCCATGTATAGACACGAGCCTGAATTCGGGCATTTCCTTGTACATGAAAAGGGTCGAATATGGCCCTTTCCCTGTACATGGACAGGGCCATATTCGACCATGTCCATGTACAGACAAAGGCCAGAATTCAGGCCTGTCCCTATACTTGGACAGGGACGAATAAGACCATGTCAACACTCTAAATATATAAAATTTAAAAATAAAATTTAAAATTTAAACTTAAAGAATAAATTACATGGACCGAACGGCTGCAACTCCAACGTCCGCCCGCTAGTAGCAACAACGTCCACCCACCCACAACACCAACATCTGCCCACTTCTTCAATGTCCTCCCACTGTAACGACATCCACAACCAACAAGATGTTCACCTAATGTATCACCTAACCAATGACGTGCACCAACACCTATCACGAATCACTATCACTAAGATGTGCACCAACACCTAACGTTATCTACCATTCAATAATTCATAAAAACGATTCCATGCGCGATGTGTGGGTAATATATAATCATTTTTTTAGTCGAAAGGTTCTTTCGTTCGAAAAGATGTTACCGGATGAAAAAAATCTGTCTGGCTAAAATTGTACATGAAAACCGAGGGCATTGTCATAGTACCGTTCGATTTGACGTTCAAAGGTTTGGCCGAAACATGTTTTGGTTGAACAAAATATTAATTCAGCTGAAAAAAGGTTCAGAATTTTGGAGACCCGATTCTCACAAAAGTGTTACCCACCTTCATGAATTTACCCACACCTATACCCAAATTATATCCCAATTTATAAATATTGTCCACAATACAAATCTTCATAACCTTTTAATTCATCAAAACTATGGTGATGTTGGAACACTTCTCTCATTGCTTTTTGAGCACATGAATACAATTTTAAAGAAATTGAAGTAATCTCTTACCTTCTTAAGGTCCAATAAAACAATTCTGGTCTCAATGGACGCTAATCATCATCATCATCATATATTTTTTATAATGTTTGTTATAAAATATCATATTTTCCGAAGTGTTTTTAGCATGCCGAGAATCCCTATTTTAAGTGGTTACAAAACTCTATTTTCCAAAATAACATTTTCATTTGTTATATATCCTATTTCTAGTGGTTATAGAACATTGTATCAATGTAGGTACAATCATTGATATTTTCATATTGACATAAGATTCTAAATGAAAAGATTTTGGGTAGTTGAACCAACAAGAAAATTGAAAAAAGTTGATTAAATAAACAATTAGGATAAGGAAAGTACCATCGTATCATGAGACATTTATGTTTTCCTAGATGTGTAAGAATGGTAAGTTCTTGACTAGGAACTGTAGAAGATTTAAATTATGAAACTTTTGTTAAGATTTAGAATTACTCCCTAGTCTAAAATGTGTGCTCATTGAATAAATGTATTAAAATTCTTTCCTTATTTACTTAAAATGTTACATGTGTCTTGTCAAGTGGGTCCAACTTGTGTGGTTGTGGGATGGAATGTTATCCTCCCGATCCAAGTTCTATTCTTTTTAATGACATGTTGAGCTCATTATTAATATATTGTTGAAATGACTTCGAGCCTTGTTGTTTACTTGGCATTTATCATTGAAGAATCAAGGGTTTACCCTAGGAACCATCCTCAAAATGAGGGGAAGTACTCAATGGTTTCCCTGAGAGTTGTTACCTAAAAAAAATGTTACAGGTGGTTGGAATTCCCTTGATGAATGATGTAAATACATGCCAATTATTTGTTGATTGATATTAACTAAATTTCTCTTGATTGGTGAAATTAGGAATGTGTTTGTTCCTTCACATTAATGTTTTTGTTAAAATTTCCATCCTTTCATCAAACTTGCTATTAGTAGATATAAGGGATTAGGGGTTTTATATATCAGGGATTATGAGTTTTAAGGGATATCGATCTTTTTATATATTCTTATATTTGTATTAGCTGCCTAAATTTATTTTTTAAGAAAACAAGATTTACAACAAGAATGTTACTGGTCTTGCATGTACCACATTCCATAGTTCAAAGGAGACTGCGCCCTTGCTTTGAATATTTGTTTTACTCCAAAATAGTGTAGAGTCAATTTTTGACATTGTTTTGACCTCACAAATATCGAATGAACGTTGAATGTTCACTATTTTCATTGGAAATACATAATATATTCAATGTAAAAGGCTTCTTCAATGCTATTCAAAACATGAAATTTGACACTACATGAACATGGAAAGGTTGATTTGATGTTGAACTAGTGTCAGTTAATTGAAAAACAATGACCATGAAATGATTTTTTTTGACATTCCTATTGTTGGTTAATCGATGTGAAGTGGACATTCCAAACATTGATATGGAGCAGAGTTGGTTAACTAATGAATAATGGCCATGCCATGAATTTTTTTTATTGTGGTTATTGCCATTCTTGTGACATGTATCTGATGTTACAAATATTGAATACGCGAAACCTCAAGATCAACATTAGTTTTAAGTTTAGGCTATTCATGTTCAACATTTGTTCGACATTTTAAACAATGATTTTGCATCAGATTTTGACCCAAAATGTAGTAGTGACTAAAAGTTCATTCTTTCATGAAGGAATGAAAAAGGACATTCATACCTTTTTCATTGAAAGTGGCACTTATCAAAGGAATAAGGGAAAAACAATGAAGACCCTCAAGGCATTGCAATTGCTATAAATCTTTGTTACTATATCGGCTAACTTTTCCATGTATTTTATTATGGGCCTCCCTAAATCCGACAACAAATAAATCCTCATGGTGGTAGTTGAATGCCTTTATAGATATGCTCACTTTTGTGTCTTATCATACCCATCTATGCCTTCCATAGTTTCCCAAGTATTCATGGAATCACTATCACTAAGATGTGCACCAACGCCTACGCTATCTATTATTCAACAATTCGTAAAAACTATTCTAGGCACGATTTGCGGGTAATATATAAAGGTTTTTTCGGCCGAAAAGTTATTTTGGTCGGAATATCTTTCGGCTGAAAATATGTTATCGGATGAAAAAAATTCGTTCAACTAAAATTGTACACGAAAATCGAGGGCATCGTCACGATACCGTTCGCTTTGACGTTCAAAGCTTCGACCAAAAAATGTTTCGGCTGAAAAAATAGGACTTTCGACCGAAAGAAATATTAGTTCGGCTGAAAAGAAGGTCTTTCTTAATTTTGGAGACCCGATTTTCACGAAAGTGTTACCCACCTTCATGAATTTACCCATAAGTGGTATATTAGACCCAGTGTGTCCCGGCGGGGAGAACCAATGTTGTTTGTAAATAAGAAGGATGGTACCCTCAGGTTATGCATTTATTAAAGACAGTAAAATAAAATGACTATGAAGAATAAATACCCATTACCCAAGATTGATGATGTTTTCAATCAACTAAGAGGGGCCACAATATTTTCTAAGATAGACTTTAGGTATGGGTACCATCAAGTCAGAATCAAAGATGAATACATCGATAATACTACCTTTAGAACAAGGTATGGACACTATGAGTTTGTGGTGGTGCCCTTTGGGCTTACCAATGCACAAACCACATGTATGTGCCTAATGAACAACGTCCCTAGAAAATATTTAAATAATTGTGTGTTGGTTTTTATTGATAACATTCCAATATACCCAGAGATCAAGAAGGAGCGTGAGGAACATATGAGTTCATTACTACAGGTGTACACTAGTTGTATGCCAAGTAAATAAAATGTGATTTATTCCAGAGACAAATCCATTACTTGGGTCATGTAATCTTGGAGGAAGGAGTGGCAGTAGATCCCTAGAAGGTCAAGGTGGTCATGGATTTTCCTTCTCCTTAGAATGTATCTGAAGTGATATAATTTATGTGATTGATCATATATTATTGGAGGTTTATTCAAGGTATTTTAAGGATTGACCATCCAATCACTTCCCTACAAAGAAAAGGAGTAAAATTCACATGGTTAGCGAATTGTGAATCAAGGTTTCCACAACCAAAACATATTTTAACAAATTAACCCATATTGAATATTGCATATCCATACAAATATTTCCTAGTATGTAATGATGCTTGTATGGAAGGGATTGGTGGAGTCCTCATGTAAAATGGGCATGTGATCAACTATGAATATAGAAAACTAAATGATCATGAGCATTGTTATGTTACTCATGAATTGGAGCTCATGACCATTGTACATGCATTGAATATGTGGAGGCACTATTTTCTTGGAAGAGAGTTTGTATTAATTACAAACCATAGCAGGCTAGAGTACTTATTCTATCAACCATGTTGAAATTATAGACAAGCTAGATGGATAAATCTCATTAGTGATTTTGATTTTGAAATCAGACACATTAAATGGAAAGAAAATCAAGTGGAATATGAACTCATTCGAAGCATGAAAACAATTCACCTAGTAGCATCTACTGTATGTGTGTCTAATCTAAAGCCTAGGACCACAAATTCCCTACAAAACAATGAACATTTCAAGCTAATAAAGGAAATTTTAGAGAAAAATCCAAGAGGGATGAAGTGTGAAGGATATCATCTCACCGAAGATGGATTGTTGATGTACAATAAAAATATTTACATACCCAATTTATCTAAATTAAGGGATCTCATAATGAATGAGTTCCACAAGAGACCTCATGTAGGTCACCTGGGATATCAAAAAATGTTAAAAGATGTAAGGAAGTTATATTATTGGCCTAGAATGAATGAGGAGATTGCATATTAGTATATTTCCAAATGCCTAGAATGCCATCAAGTTAAGGTAGAGCATAGGAATCTAGTAGGGCTATTGAAACCCTTACAAATTCTATAATGGAATTGGGAAGTCATTTCTATGGACTTCATCACTAAATTGCCATGGAAAACTAAGCAGCATGATGAAATCATGGTGGTGGTAGATACGTTGAGCAAGGTGGATCGATTTATCCCAATTAAATCCACTTACAAATAAATAAATATTGCAAATATTTTCATGAAGGAAATTTTTAGATTGCATGGCATGCCTAGTATAATCATTTCAGATAAAGATGCTAAGCTTACATCAAATTTATGAAAACAATTATTTGCAAGCTTTGGGATGTAATTAGCTTTCAACACTTCTTATCATCCTTAGACATATGGAAAATTTGAGAAGGTAAACAAAGTGATAAAATACATGTTGATAATGTATGTTATGCACCAGACCAAGAAGTGGGAAGACTACCTACTCCTGATAAAGTTTGCTTATAACAATGGCTATCAGGAGTCATTGAAAATGATTCCCTTTGAGGCCTTATATGGAAGGAACTGTAATATCCCAATCACTTAGGATAATCCAGTGGACGGGATTACACTTGGACTAGACATACTGAAATAAATGTAATAGGAAGTGACTAAGATAAAACATAATTTGAAGGTAGCACAAGACAGGAAGCAGAACTATGTTGATAGGAACCAAACTCATAAGGAGTACAAAGTGAGAGACCACATTTATCTCAAAGTTAAGCCTAATAGAATTTATCTAAGAATGGGAACTTACACTAATTCAGCACCCTATTATTGTGGACCATTTGAAGTCCTCGAGAGAGTGGGACTAGTGGCATAGAATCTTGCATTACCTCCTAATGTTAAAGAACATAATGTTTTCAATGTATCATGGATTAAAAATTATATTCATGATTCTAATCATATCATTTATTGGGATGTGATTCAGGTGGAATGAGAACGAGAATTCCAACTAGAGACTCAATGCATCCTAGACAAGAAAGAGACATTGCTTCGAAACTAAAGAGACTCAATGCATCCTAGACAAGAAAGAGACATTGCTTCGAAACTAATCCATCTCCCAGGTCAAGGTGCAGTGGAGGCACTTTAGATTAGATGATGCTACATATGAACTATAGGATTCCATGAAAAAGACATACCCATTTTTGTTTATTGTATAAAGTTGTTTATGCGATGGTAAAACACTGAGGATGATGTTCCTTTTAATGGGGATGGGAATGTAACACTTCATTTTCCTCAATCTATAATTATAATTATGATTTAATGTCACCATGAGTGTGGAAAAGATATTTATCCATTACATGGCTAGAATGGACATTTTGAAATAATGTGAATATATATATATATATATATATATATATATATATATATATATATATATATATATATATATATATATATATATATATATATATATGGAGCACCAATTCTAACCATGCTACCATGAGTGGGAACTAGTGAAGGGAATTACCTTTCCTAAAAGACATAGTGCTCTTTTGAGAAAAAAATATATTTTGAAGATATTTCCCTCTTTCTCCTTTAAAAAAAAACAGTTAATGCAGGGAGTTGGTAATTGGGAAACCAACCACTCACAATGAATGAAAAATGGAGAGATGGGTACCATTGGTACCACCTTATCCTCCATGACTTACCATGAAATCATATAATACAAGAAAGCAGAATCATGAATATTCTGAAGAAGGAAGATAAAATAACATGGGATTGGACAAAAATGGACACTGGTAAGAGGACTAGCAAGAAAATAAGAGAGCAATAAAGAAAAAGAATGGCATGAGTATACAAAGGAATGCATGGGTGGTTGAGTGTTTCCTAGGAATGAAATAATGTAGAGTGGTATTGGACAGATAGTATTGCAGCTACCTTGGGAAGTAGAGCAAGCAAGTTCATTTTGAGACCTTGTTTTGGAATTTGAGCAGGAAAATCCTTAACCCAACCTGAGGATAGAGGGTCATGATTCAATGCTTGTTGGATATAAATTAGCATAGGTAAGGAGAGGGAACTGAGGGACTACGTAGCAATGAATGGAATCCCTTTTGTAGAGTAAATCCAACTAGGAAGTCATCTAGTAAGCTCATGGTGGCCCTGTCCTGGTGGGTGCTAAGGATTCTCATTGTTGACTTCTTGTGAGGGAGAGTGATCTTCACACCTAACCCAAATTTCTTGAAGAAAACTAAGTTTCCCTACTTGTATCATTGTATCACATAGGGTTTTCCTATTGTAGAGAGCATAGTGCAATAGTTGTGTGGAAAAGCGTTCACCCTCAATTAGTTGGATTGGCTGGTAGTTTTATGAACAAATAAGTTTCAAATGTGTGCTCTATATATCTAAAGGTTTTAATAAATGTGCATGCTTGTAATTTCATGAACTTGTATAATTTCCTAATAAGAATGAATGGAATGCATGACTATTTAATTTCCTATATGATGGGTAAATTTGTATGTTGAATTATTTCCTTCAAAATGCTTAGGATGATGGTGTGTAAATTCATGTTCAAATTTCTGAGAATGACACAAATTGAGTGAAGAGTTTATTGTTGGACAATTGGTTTGGATAGTTGATTTTCATTTGATGTCAACCCTTGGAGAGTGATCTTGTAGATTAATGTCAACCGTTATAGATTGATGTCAACCCTTGGAGAAGTTTGGTAACAAATTCTAGTAGCCCTAAAGGTGTGGTTATGGAACTTAAGTTTGTTTGACCAATTAAGACATTAATATTAGTGATTTTGTGGGTGAGACGATTATAGATGGATAATACAGGTCATTCCATTTTTGGTGATATGTGGTACATAATGTGGTTCCTCACGATTAGTGAGATATGACCTTGAGAAGTTGGAGAACCCTTTAGAGTATTCTAGGTGAGATATGACCTTGAGAAGTTGGAGAACCCTTTAGAGTATTCTAGAAGCATCTAAGAAGGTCAACAAGAAGTCAATTATTCTAGAATCTCATAGAAAGTCATCAAGAAGATTCTTAGTCAAAGTGGTTGCAAGGAGAAAGTATTTAAATAATAAAGTGGTTATAAAAATAAATTAATTATGGGTAAAGTAGTTGTAACAAAACGTTTGCTAGTCAAAGTGGTTGCAACAAGAAATTAATTATGGGTAAAGTAGTTGTAACAAGAAGGTTGAATAGTCAAAGTGGTTGAACAAGAAATTAATCAATTATGGATAAAACAGTTGCAATAAATTATTTTTGATTTGACTAATTAATGAAAAGTACCTTACTTGTAACAATAATGTGGGTTATCCCTAAAACAAGGAACATGGGTAAAACAGTGACAAGATAACCCCTAAAGGAAGGAACTTGGGAAGTATAAATAAGAGATCGAGAGACTCCCATTAGTACCTATTGAGAATATTTAATATCTATAAATGACTGAGGTAACCAAGGAGGTATGAGTCGAATTTCATAGGGAAGGTGAAGTAAAGAAGACCGAAAATCCAAGGGAGGATGAAGTCTTTTAATGATGTGTTCTAAGGTATGTTATTTATAGATCATCTCAACATTTTCTCAATAACGTTTTTACTAGAATGATTCATATAGTGAAACTTGGAGGATAGTGAGAAACAATATCAAGATACATGTGGCATAAATTTCAGCTTCTTGATTGTTTTATTTTGAGAGATACATGTTATGGAAGATAGGGTTTTTGGCTAGTCCTGAAACTAGTTTTAAATAGGTGTTCGGATAAAACGGTCATAACTTCTTCATAGAAACTTCAAATAATGTGAAATTAATTTTAATGGAAATATTTAAGACCTTGGTTTTTTGTGTGCAAGTTTCAGAATAATATATCAAATATTGAGCACATGTCATGCCATACAAGTTCTCTATCTAGAATAATCCAAAATTCAGCAAGGTCATCCATTTTTTCTATAACTCCTTTTCTGGGTGGCTCCAAGCAGCGAAACCTAGAGGAAATGTAGAGAAGACACTGAAGTATATTTTGTATCATTTTCGTACCTTTATTCATTTCGGGTACAAAGTTATTCTTGTTGTAAGTTAGGGTTGTTGTCTGATCGAAAAACTAGTCATGTGAGACTTAGGTAAAGTTTGATGAAAATGCTAATTTTCACAATAATTTTTTTTTATAGAATGATTCAGATAGTGAAACTTGGATGATAGTGGGAAAATAAATCAAGGTACCTATGGTATGAATTTCATCTTCTGGTTCATTGTATTTTGGGAGATACATGTTGTGGAAGATAGAGTTTTTGGATAGTCCTGAAACTAGTTTTAAATAGGTGTTCCGGGTAAAACAGTTATAAATTATTTATAGGAAATCCAAATGATGTGAGACAGATTGCAATGAAAATTTTCATTAAATACTTTTTTGTGTGCAAGTTTCAGAATAAAATATCAAATATTGAGCATGTGGCATGTCGTACAAGTTCGTTCTCTAGAATAATCCAGAATTCAACAAGGTCTTCCATTTTTTCTATAACTCCTTTTTTGGGCGGCTCCAAGTAGTGAAGCATGGAGGAATAGTAGATAAGACACTTAAGAATATTTTTTATAATTTTCATGCCTTTATTCATTTCAGGTACATAGTTATGCTTTTTGTAAGTTAGGTTTGTCGACTAATCCAAAAACTAGTCATGTGAGACTTAGGTAAAGTTTGATGAAAATGTTATTTTTCACAATAAGTATTTTTATAGAATGATTCAGATAGTGAAAATTTGAATATAGTGAGACAACATATCAAGGTACCTGTGATATAAATTCCAGCTTCTTTTTTGTTGTATTTTGGGAGATACACTATGTGGAAGATAGAGTTTTGGCTAGTCCTGAAACTAGTTTTAAATAGGTGTTCTGGGTAAAACGATCATAAATTTTTCATAGAAAATACAAATCATGTGAGACCAATTTTAATGGAAATATTGCAATTTGTAGTTTGTTTTGTGCAATTTTCAGAATAATATGTAAAATATTGAGCCCGTGGCATGCTGTACAATTTTGCTCTCTAGAATAATCCAGAATTCAGCAAGGTCTGCCATTTTTTTCTATAACATATTTTCTTAGTGGTTTCAAGCAGTGAAACCTATAGAAATTGTAGAGAATACAATGAATAATATTTTTTATCATTTTCATATATTTATTTATTTCAGGTACAAATTTATTCTTGTTGTAAGTTAGATTTGTTGACTAATCCAAAAACTAGTCATGTGAGACTTAGGTAAAGTTTGATGAAAATGTTACTTTCTTGTTGTTGAAGTTGAGGAAGGTATATAGGTCTATGATCACATAGATTGATTATGTTACAGAGTTATAGGTATGTTTTGATGGCTACAATTGATCATGACATGGTACATTCTTGAGGCTACATAACAGTGAGGTTTTGGCACATGGTTTGATGTAAGGGTTAACAGTGAGGTTTTGGCACATGGTTTGATGTAAGGGTTTATGGTATTTGATTTATGGATAATGTGATGTATTGATAGAGGCCTTTTGTTGGATATCTTGGTATATGTATTTTTTATATGGTTGAGGTACATTTTGGGTACATGATTGATACATGTAGTTGATGAGTTGGCACATACATGATGTGCATAGATGACAATGTTGGTACATCTTGATGAATCATAGTTGATGTGTTGTTGATACATGATTGGTCATGCTTGGTGCATTGTTAGAGGCACTTGCTAGTAGTATTATTGGCACATAGTTTATGGTTTATGTGGCATAAAGATATTGGTATATTATTAGAAGCACATATTTATCTTGGTGATGGTTATGAGGTTTTGTGATGTGTATGGTTGATGAACTTGTGATAGTACATGTTGTGTTAGTTATTCATGTACATGATTGGTTGATGAGATTATTGTGACAGGTTATTAGCACAGGTTGTTGGTACATGTTTTTTGGTACAGGTTATTACAGGTTGTTGGTACAAGTTGAAAATGAAAGATTGATAGTGACAATGATTGATTCAATGGCAGTGACAAGTTATCTATATTTGGCATTTATATTTTAGGGTAGTAGGATGAGGCAAGGATAGGTGGTTGGAGCCATCGTCTAGTTGGGGCTGGAGAACTAAGGAGTTGGAGCTTCCTTTAAATTGGAGATTGAGAATTAGGGGGTTGGAGCCTCCTTCTGGTTGGAGCGATATAATTGGGTGGTTGAAGCCACCTTTCAATTGGATCTAGAGAACATAGGGGGTTGGAGCCTCCTTTTGGTTGAAGCCAGAGAATTGGAAATTGGTGCTTCCTTGAATGTAATTCTTAAAGACATAGAAGAAAAACATTATGTGGTTTTCTCTCACATTGGGTTTCCACATAAAATTTTGGTGTACTGTGCATTGTGTGGATGCAGTTTCTATTACTTTTTATGATGCATTGATGGATGTTAATGTTATATGATGAAATAACATATTAATGATGAACTGATGAAAATTGTTAAATAAGTTAAATGAATATAAATCGTGGTTAAAAGTGTATAAATTGCTCATTAATTATTCACCCCTCCTCTCAGTAATCCAAGAATTGGTATCAAAGAAGGTTCCTTCAGGAAACAATTTAACCACTGGACGAAGATCATGGAATACACTGAGAATGGAGTACCAATGTTTGATGGTTGGATTGGTCTAGAGTATGAGATATGGAACAGAAGGCCGAAAGTATTTTTACAGGAACATAGGTATGATATTTGGAAATAATTTGTTATAGGATACGATAGTTCAAAAATCGAAAAGACTACAGGCAAGAAGGAACTAAAATGAAATAACAAAATTGCAATAGATTTAATTTTGGAAGGACTATATGATTCGGTAAAAGACAAAGCAGGTAAATGTTCATCAACTAAAGAGATTTGAGATAAGTTACATAATATATATTCTTCACCCATCATAGATTCAGAGAATGCCAAAGAATATGTAGGTACATAAAAAGAGGAAAGATACTCATCATGTGAGACAAATTCAAAAGAAGAAGAGTACAAAATCAACAGAAGAATGTTTTTCGTCTTTAATTGTGAAAAAGGAGGACATCTTGAATTTGAATGCCTGTATTTGAAAATTGAAAGTGATGAGATAGAAAAGTCCAATGAAACAAAATACAATCTAGAGACTAAAAAGGAAAATAATTATGAAGTAGAATACAATCAACGAGAAAGATAACTTGAAGAAGAAATTGTCACCTTTAAGACCCAACTTGAAGAAGCAAAAAGAACAAAAGAAGTAATGGAGATCTAGCTGAAGAAGAAAGAAGAGGACTGTGAGAAGATTGAAGAATAAATTGTTATGTTAAGAATAAAAGTTGTCAAGCTCAGCAAAAAAATTGAATAAGCATGCACATCATCAGTAAAGATAGTTTAAGGGAAATGGCATAGGTCATCAGAAGGGAAAACTAAAGAGAGTCCTAAGAGTTATGAAGAGGTCATAAAATGTTCTATAAATAAGGAAGAATGAAAGACCTTAAATAAGAGTATTCCAAAAGGAAAGAAGACTCAAGAAGAAGAGTACATAATAAATGGACATCAAAGAAGACCTTCCACATTCAGACAACCAAGAAGCTTCACTCATAATGAAAGACTCAATATAAGATAAGATCATGATCAACCAAAGAATGATTTCAGAAGGACTATAGCATAGAGAATATCATCCACTCCCAAGTATGTAAATTTGTCTTATGGACATTGTTTGTATTGTACTAACTTTGGACATAATCTTGCAGATTGCAGGGCTTATGAAAGAAATATTCAGGCAAGAAATGCTTGTGAGGCCCCACATAATATTGAATGTTACAAATGCCACAACTATGGTCATATAGCTCAAAATTGTATAATCATAACAATGTCATCCATGAAGAAATAAACAGATATCAGATATACAAAAATTTGGAAAAGAAAAGAACAAGAAGAAGAGCAAGTGAATAAAGACCAGATTTCAGAAATTACAAGACTTGCCATAGTATGAGAAAGACAAGGAAAACAAGCAAAGGAAGAACAAGTTTCAAGAACCATATTGTTAGAATACATAGTAGAGCATGATCATAATAAAGAGCATGTAAACAAAGAACAATTCCCAGAAATCACATGATTTACAGTAACATGAGAAAGAAAAGAAAAGAATGTGAATAAAGAATGAGCCCAAGAAATTGTACTTTCAGGAATTATAGTGCAAAATGAATCCATAGGAAGAAAGGAAGAAGTCATAGTTCATAAGGATGATGTATCCATAGATGAAGAGTAATGTGACTCCACATCAAAGTGAGTATTTTTATAAGCCATCAGGCTTGGAGACTCCCAGTAAATATGTATGTTGAATAGGGGGATTCTAGACAACAACTCTAAAGATCAAAGATTTATCTTTCGAGTAGGATGGAGTATGATGTTGCAGATGTTTGATAGAGATAGGTTCAGAGTGGTTCAATAGAAAAAGTACATAATGACATATTGATCAATTGAGAAATAAATGTTCCCACACATGTGTCAGTTGGTAGTTATACAGGTAGAATTTTATGGTTGTATTCAAGCATAGATATTGTTAGCACAGGTTGTTCGAGTCATGTAGAGTTTGGTATGCAGATAGAGAAGATCAGTGGACACACTTGATGATCATTTGTAGTTGAGAAGACTTCTGAACAGTACAGGGATGAATGGTTCAACATTGTGGACAGTTGAGTAGTAGGTTTGGACAAATATATGACAATGGATGAGAGCAAGGATTCATAGATTGGTGGTTCAGAGATGGATTCATACATTGGGTTCACATATTTGTTCAGAGAGTGGTTCAAATATAAAGGAATATTATCATGGATGATAATGATACATGAATATTTGAATTCTTATTCTTTATTCTTTTTATATATGTCATTTGATTACTCAAGGAAGAACCACTGGACAATAACTACAAAATGCAACAGGTATAGGAAGACATATATTTATATACAAAACAATGTGCAGATAATTCATCAGAGAGAGAGATTCATAAAGGAATATTAGTATAATACATATAGGGTGACACACCCACAATGAGAGATATTATTGTAACTAGGATTGGTTAGAGCAGGTACAGTGTCAGATCGACAGGGGGAGTTAATCCTTTGTCAAAGGGAGAGAGATAGAGTAATCAGAGGTATGAAGACAGGGATCAGCCTCAATGATATTTTATATAGGGGAATAGCCCCAAAGGGATATACCCTTTTCCATTAATGTCAAAGGTGAAGACTTATGAGCATGAGTATTTCCACATCTAAGTGTTGCCATCAATGTTGGTGTTTCCATTAATGCCAAAGGGGGAGATTGTTGGATAATTGGCTTAGATTGATGGACATTTGGTTTTCATTGATGTCAACCCTTGCAGAGTGATATTTTAGATTGATGTCAACCCTTATAGATTGATGTCAACCCTTAGAGAAGTCTAATAGCAAATTCTGGTAGCCCCAAAGGTGTGGTTAAGAAACCTGAGTAGTTTTTAGGAATTAAGACACGAAGATTAGTGATTTTACATGTGTGACTATTATATATGGATAGTATGCGTCATTCCATTTCTGGTGATATGTTGTACATCACGTGGTTCCTCATGGTTAGTGAGACATGACCTTGAGAAGTTGGAGAACCCTTTAGAGTATTCTAGAAGCATCTAAGATGACCTTGAGAAGTTGGAGAACCCTTTAGAGTATTCTAGAAGCATCTAAGAAGGTCAACAAGAAGTCAATTATTCTAGAAGCTCCTAGAAAGTCATCTATGAGATTCCTAGTCAAAGTGGTTGCAAGGAGAAATTATTTAAATAATAAAGTGGTTATAACAAGAAATTAATTATGGGTAAAGTAGTTGTAACAAAACATTTGCTAGTCAAAGTGGTTGCAATAAGAAATTAATTATGGGTAAAGTAGTTGTAACAAGAAGGTTGAATAATCAAAGTCGTTGAACAATAAATTAATTAATTATGGATAAAATAGTTGCAATAAATTATTTATTATTTGACTAATTAAGGAAAAGTATTTGCAACAATAATGTGGGTTATCCCTAAAACAAGGAACATGGGTAAAGAAGTTACAAGATAACCCCTAAAGGAAGGAACTTAGGAAGCATAAATAAGAGATCGAGACACTCCCATTAGAACCTATTGAGCATATTGAATATATATAAGTTACTGAGGTAACCAAGGAGATATGAGGCAAATTTCAGAGGGAAGGTGAATTAAGGAAGGTTGAAAATCCAAGGGATGATGAAGTCTTTTAATGATGTGTTCTAAGGTATGTTATTTACAGGTCATCTCACCATTT
>CBVK0100216095.1:0-11538 GCA_900067695.1 Picea abies | reverse complement strand
TTGGGAAGCATGACCATGGTAGAATATGAAAAGAAGTTATTGGGATTGTTGAAGTATGTGGGATTTATTAAGGATGAGAAGGTGAAGATATAGATATTTTTGAGTATACTTCCATCCTTTTATAAGTAAAATATTCAATATTATGAGCCTAGGACTTTGATAGAGATAATATGAAAGGATAAGTACCTGTATGAGCAAGGAAAGGGCAGAGGATCCTTGTAGAAGTCTTGGAGGGATAAGAAGAAAGAGAAATCTGATCAGAGAAGGAAGGGATTCAAACCTCCTTTCAACAGAAACAATCCTAATATGCATCAACAAGAATAATCTACTAAGAATGAATCCAAGAATGAGGACTCCTTCGGAAAAATGGGAATACCACCAATAAAATGTTGGGGATGAAAAGAAGATCACATATACAAGGATTGTCCTCACTGAGAGGACAAAACAAATACCATGCACAACATCCAAGAGGCTACAATAGTAGAAGACATGGACATACTATATTCAACCTTAGAAGATTGACAAGAAGAGTACCAATCCAATATAATCGAGGTAGAATGTAATATCATTAATCATCCTATTGTTATTTTTATTGATTAAGGAGAAAACCATTGTTACATTGATCCTAAACTAGTGGATAAATTACATTTGAAAAAAATTAAGCTTGAGAAATAAAGTTTGGTTCAACTAGCCACTAGAACCAAAAGAAGGATCAATGAGATAGTTAGATGTTGTCCAATCAATATGAATGGACTAAGTACTAATGTTGATATGAATATCATCCCATTAGGATCTTATGATATCCTAATTGGAATGGATTGGTTTCAGTAGCACCATGCTATCCTAGATTGTCATAACAAGACATTTACATGTCTTAGTGAAGGAGGAAAACAAAGCACCGTGAAAGGAATTCCAAGAACCATTTCTATAAGAGAGATTTCAGCCTTACAATTGAATAGATGTTTCAGAAAAGGATGTCAATTGTATGAAACTCATGTGGAGGAGATAAAAAAGACAAAAGAGCCAAGCCTTGAATATTTTTTAGTATTACAAGAGTTTGAAGATGTATTCCAAGAAATACCAAGATTGCCTCCAAAGAGGGAAATAGATTTCTCTATTGATTTAGTACCAGGAGTTTCCCTAGTATCAAAAAATCCTTACAAAATGAGTACATCTGAATTAAAAGAATTGCAAATGAAACTGAAAGATTTGTTGAAGAAAGGGTACATATGCCCAAGTGTTTCACCTTGGGGAGAAACAATACTCTTTGTAAAAAATAAGGATGGAACATTGAGGCTATGTATTGACTTTAGACAACTGAATAAAGCCACTTTGGAGAACACATATCCTCTACCTAGAATTGATGACCTATTTGATCAACTAAAATGAGTAAAGATATTTTCAAAGATAGACTTGAGATCCGGATACCACCAGGTAAGAATCAAAGAAGAAGAAATCAGTAAGACAACCCTTAGAACTAGGTATGGACATTATGAATTTGTAGTGGTGCCATTTGGACTTACCAATGCACCAACTATCTTTATGTGCTTTTTGATTGGCATATTCAGAAATTATTTTGAAAAGTTTTTCATTGTGTTCTTGGACAACATACTTATTTATTCTAATTCCAAGGAAGAGCATGAACATCACTTGAGGTTGGTGTTGCAAGTGCTTAGGGAACATCAAATTTGTGCCAAGGTTAGTAAGTGTTATTTTTACCAAGAATATATCCATTACTTGGGACACATTATTGCAAAAGAAGGTATAGCAGTAGATCTAGAGAAGATTGAAGCCATTAGGGTATGGCCAACACCCAGGAATGTTTCAGAAATAAAATCTTTTATGGGATTGGTTGGATACTACATCAGATTCATAAAAGGATTTTCTAAAATTGTTCATCCCATCACTTCTTTGCAAAATAAGGGAATTAAGTTTGAATGGACAAAAGTTTTTCATTGTGTTCTTGGACAACATACTTATTTATTCTAATTCCAAGGAAGAGCATGAACATCACTTGAGGTTGGTGTTGCAAGTGCTTAGGGAACATCAAATTTATGCCAAGGTTAGTGAGTGTTATTTTTACCAAGAATATATTCATTACTTGGGACACATTATTTCAGAAGAAGGTATAGCAGTAGATCTAGAGAAGATTGAAGCCATTAGGGTATGGCCAACACCCAAGAATGTTTCAAAGATAAAATCTTTTATGGGATTGGTTGGATACTACATCAGATTCATAAAAGGATTTTCTAAAATTGTTCATCCCATCACTTCTTTGCAAAATAAGGGAATTAAGTTTGAATGGACAACAAAGTGTGAAGATAATTTTAATTTGTTGAAAGAATTACTTACTAGTGCACTTATTTTAAAGATTGTTGACCCAAATGAGAATTTTGTGGTAGCAAGGAAGGGTTTGGTGGAGTCCTCACTCAAAATGGACATGTCATTAGTTATGAGTTCATAAAGCTTAAAGAATATGAGAGGAATTATGCCACACATGATTTGGAACTTGTTGCCATAGTTCATGCACTGAAGATGTGGATGCATTATCTCATGGGAAGGAGATTTGAATT
The DNA here is from genome assembly GCA_900067695.1 of Picea abies. Lineage (NCBI taxonomy): Eukaryota > Viridiplantae > Streptophyta > Pinopsida > Pinales > Pinaceae > Picea > Picea abies. Next base: position 8,965 of record CBVK0100216095.1, on the reverse strand, counting down.
AAGGATGGATCATAGTGGTCTAAAATATATTTTTGAACAACCAACTTTGAATGTCAGGCAAACAAGATAGTTGGAATTTTTAAGTGAGTATGATTTTTACATCAAACATATCAAATAGAAGAAAAATAAAGTTGTTGATGCACTCAACAGAAGAGTACATCTCATGCATGCTACAACCATTAGTATGCATCAATTAGATTTAACGAGCATAATTTTAGATGTTTTTGTTATAGACTAGCATCACCTACAGGAGAAATAATTTTACAACAGGAAAATGTACAACATAAAATCAAAGAGTATGGGATTAAGGAAGATGGATTACTTATACATAAGAATATAATTTATGTTCCTAGTTCTGGAGAACTTAGGAATTTGGTGTTAAACGAAATGCATAATGTTCTGTATGCCGGACATCCTAGTTATCAAAAAAAAATTACAGCAGTAAGAAGCCAGGAATGGGTGGAGTGTCCACTCGAAACATTGGACATTTCGAAACCTCATACACATGGGTGGAGTGTCCACTCGAAACATTGGACATTTCGAAACCTCATACACAGTCTACATCCAAAAACATTTTCCAACATCATCAATAACTGTGGAAATCTACATAATTAGAGTAAGAAGCCAATTCATTTGGAAAAAAAAAGAAGAAAGATGTTGATGATTACATTTCCATATGTATGGAATGTCAGAGAGTGAAAGATAAGCACAAACACCCAACGAGTTTGCTTCAGCCATTGCCAATTCCAGAGAAGAAACGGGAAGTGGTAACCATTGATTTTATAACTAAGTTTCTCAGGACAACAAGGCAACATGCTTCCATAATGGTAGTTGTGGATAAATTGACAAAGGATGCTCATTTTGTTCATGTAAAGATGACTCATACAACAACTGATATTGCAAAAAATTACATGAGGGAGATTGCTAGGTTGCATGGGATACCTAAGACAATTGTCTCAGATAGAGATACAAAGTTTACTTCAAATTTATGGAGGGGATTATTTAAAGGATTTTGTACAAATATGAATTTTAGCGCATCATACCATCCATAGTTAGATGGGAAGACAAAGAGAGTCAACCAAGTGATTGAGGACATGCTGAGAATGTATGTGATGGATAAGCCATCTAAGTGGGAAGATTATTTGCATTTGGTTTAGTTTGCCTATAATAATGGGTATCAAGCTTCATTGAAGATGAGCCCATTTGAAGCTTTGTATGATAGAAAATGCAATACTCTAGTGAGTTGGGACAACCCAACAGACATAGTAGTACTTGTGCAAGAATTGCTCAAGGATATGGAAGACTAGATGGATAACATTAAGTGGAATTTGAAGGTAGCACAAGATAGACATAAAATTTATGCAGATAAGAATAGAACATCTAAAGAATTTAGAGTGGGAGAGCATGTGCTTTTGAAAGTAAATCCCAAAAAGAGCTCATTGAAGTTGGTCAGTTGTACAAAACTAGCAGCCAGATTCTGTGGTCCATTTGAGATATTGGATAGAATAGGGTCAGTTGTATACATGCTTTCATTTCCTACTTCATATATGTGCATAATGTGTTTCATGTCTCTCTGCTGAAAAACTATGTACATGATCCTAACCATGTTATTGATTGGAATTTGATTCAGGTGAAGCTAGAAGGAGACTTTCAGGTCCAGTCGGTGCACATATTGGACAAAAAATTCAAAATGGTATGGAATCGAGTCATAGAACTAGTAAAAGTGCAGTGGACTTGCTATGGTCCTGAAGATGCTACTTGGGAGCATGAAGATTCCATGTGGGCAAAGTACCCACGACTTTTTGAATAATTTTGAAATTTTGATTTCTGTTTTGTATATGCATTGAGGATAGTGCCAAAATAAGGGGTGGGGGAATGCAATACCCTGGTTTTGAGACCCCATATTAAATAATGTATTTTGTTATTTTATTAAAGGTCGAAGCACCCAAACAATTAAAAGAGGCCAAAGTGCCTATGAAATGTAATACTTGATCATTATTAATAATAAAGTAAATTGTTGGTTGCAAGATGGACAAGTACAAGAGTTATAGGGGGCTATGATTCCATGAGAGATGGGGATTAATGGGCTAAGTCTCTTTATTATATTTTATTTACCCAAAATTGTTTTAATGGAGAGAAGTGGTTACATGAGCTTTTTGGGGAAGACCATGTGGTTCTTGATTTCCAAGTAAATATATAAACCCATCTTTGAGTTGTTTTGGGGTTCACACTCTTCATTTTGATCACTCTTCACTCACTTTTCTCATTCATTATTCCTCAATCATTCTTGGTCTTGTCTTGGGAATGAAAAATAAATTGTTGTGAAAGGAGCCATCATTTGTTTGTTGGTTGTAGTAATTACTGGTGTATTCCAGCCATGAATTAATTCCTACATGTCTAAGATGCATTGACATGTGTTAAGTTTTGTTTATAGTTGTGAATCCTAAGAGTCACAGCATGGATATTCTTGACCAGATGCACTGGAGCACTGGAAAGAAGTGGACAACTAGAGGGATTGCATGGAAATGAAGGGGGTTCATTTTCTTAGGGTGGTGCGAGTTGGAGAGAAGAGAGATGGTGTAATTTGGATTGCTATGTGTTGAGAAACCTATGAGAGCTTAAGTGTTGACTAGTTTTGGAAGCCGAGTGTTGCATGGGATACCTAAGACAATTGTCTCAGATAGAGATACAAAGTTTACTTCAAATTTATGGAGGGGATTATTTAAAGTATTTTGTACAAATATGAATTTTAATGCATCATACCATCCATAGTTAGATGGGAAGACAAAAAGAGTCAACCAAGTGATTGAGGACATGCTGAGAATGTATGTGATGGATAAGCCATCTAAGTGGGAAGATTATTTGCATTTGGTTCAATTTGCCTATAATAATGGGTATTAAGCTTCATTGAAGATGAACCCATTTGAAGCTTTGTATGATAGAAAATGCAATACTCTAGTGAGTTGGGACAACCCAAAAGACATAGTAGTACTTGCACGAGAATTGCTCAAGGATATGGAAGACTAGATGGATAACATTAATTGGAATTTGAAGGCAGCACAAGATAGACATAAAATTTATGTAGATAAGAATAGAACATCTAGAGAATTTAGAGTGGGAGAGCATGTGCTTTTGAAAGTAAATCCCAAGAAGAGCTCATTGAAGTTGGTCAGTTGTACAAAACTAGCAGCCAGATTCTGTGGTCCATTTGAGATATTGGATAGAATAGGGTCAGTTGTATACATACTTTCATTTCCTACTTCATAAATGTGCATAATGTATTTCATTTCTCTCTGCTGCAAAACTATGTGCATGATCCTAACCATGTTATTGATTGGAATTTGATTCAGGTGAAGCTAGAAGGAGACTTCCAGGTCCATTCAGTGCACATATTGGATAGAAAATTCAAAATGGTACGGAATCGAGTCATAGAACTAGTAAAAGTGCAATGGACTTGCTATGGTCCTGAAGATGCTACTTGGGAGCATGAAAATTCCACGTGGGCAGAGTACCCACGACTTTTTGAATAATTTTGAAATTCTGATTTATGTTTTGTATATGCATTGAGGATAGTGCCAAAATAAGGGGTGGGGGAATGCAATACCATGGTTTTGAGACCCCATATTAAATAATGTATTTTGTTATTTTATTAAAGGTCGAAGCACCCAAACAATTAAAAGAGGCCAAAGTGCCTAGGAAATGTAATACTTGATCATTATTAATAATAAAATAAATTGTTGTTTGCAAGATGGACAAGTACAAGAGTTATAGGGGGCTATGATTCCATGAGAGAGGGGGCTTAATGGGCTAAGTCTCTTTATTATATTTTATTTACCCAAAATTGTTTTAATGGAGAGAAGTGGTTAGGTGATCTTTTTGGGGAAGACCGTGTGGTTCTTGATTTCCAAGTAAATATATAAACCCATCTTTGGGTTGTTTTGGGGTTCACACTCTTCATTTTGATCACTCTTCACTCACTTTTCTCATTCATTATTCCTCAATAATTCTTGGTCTTGTCTTGGGAATGAAAAATGAATTGTTGTGAAAGGAGCCATTGTTTGTTTGTTCGTTGTAGTAATTACTGGTGTATTCCAGCCATGAATTAATTCCTACATGTCTAAGATGCATTGACATGTGTTAAGTTTTGTTTACAGTTGTGAATCCTAAGAGTCACAACATGGATATTCTTGACCAGATGCACTGGAGCCCTGGAAAGAAGTGGACAACTAGAGGGACTGCATGGCAATGAAGGGGGTTCATTGTCTTAGGGTGGTGTGGGTTGGAGAGAAGAGAGATGGTGTAATTTGGATTGCTATGTGTTGAGAAACCTATGAGAGCTTAAGTGTTGACTAGTTTTGGAAGCCGAGTGTTGTCTTGGAACTCATCCTTATGGATTCATATCCCTGGTTCAGGGGTGAAATTATTGTTTAGACTTGAAACAACAATGTCTATAGTTAGGTGGAACATCCTTGGTCTGCAGTCAGTTGGTGATTGAATTTGTTTAAGATAAGTTCTTTGTTTCATGGTTTCCTTTGCTTGTATATTTATTTCCATTGTGTATTAATTACTATCTCTGAATCTCATATTTATAATATGCTTGTTTGTTGGTTATTGTTGTGCATGGAATAATATTGATTTCTTTTATGTTGTAGCATGAATATTGATTACTACATGTGAGTATTTTGTGCCTCTTTAATAATTAAATGCTATCAAAATTTGAAATCAGTTTTGAAGTGTGTTTTTGAAGTAGCATGGCCACCTTGTGGGTGGTTGGGTACATTATAGGTGTAGTGGCATAGTTTCTATATTGAGTGGACCACAACCAAGGTTGACTTCCTATCATGATGGTAATTAAATGCACAACCGATCAAGTTCTTTCTTACATAACTAATGACATGCTCATAGTCCTTATCCTCCTAATGGACTAACACACTTGCAATGGAAAAGCTAAGGTAGATATGTAAAGGCTATTATCAAATTCAGGTAGATTGATGGGGGGAGGCTATGGAAAGATCATGTCTTAAGGTATCAAAATCATGTTGGGATTGGTCATACCACACAAACTTGTGTCTCTTGAAAGAGATGTAGAAAGTTGTGACATCTAATTGCATAGTCATGAACAAAGGACAAGAAAAGATTTATTTTTATCTGAGGATTAGGCACCAATGAATCCTCTGCAATGGTGGTAACTCCATGTTTTCTTGGAATTTCAAGTGGTTGACAATAATACCTTGTTTCAAAATGATTAAACCAAGGAAGCATCCAACCAGGATGCAAAAAATGAACTTAAGAGGATTGATATGAATGTTGCATTATTAGCTTGTAGATCCTCTAATTGTTATGATTGTTATTTGGTTCTTGACAATAGATAATTAAAGTCATGATGCCATAAGAAAAAGTACCCAAGGGTGCAATGAAATAATTCTTGTATTGATACTACTTATGGATTTGAATCTAGTTGTACATAAAGGATATATGATATAACTTTGTGCCAAATGCATCGATTGTTGACTTGGTTAACAAACAAAGTAGGTAAGTTGTGTTTGGGAAAGCCTTGTTAGGGTTGTAGAAATTAGTGCATACCCTAATGGTCCCTTACTTTCTTTTTTACTAGGATGGGATTGGACACCCATGAAATGTAGGAAATGGGTCAAATGTAATCAACCATCTATAGTTTGTCGATCTCATCTTTGATAGTTTGGGATTTAGCAAGGTTAATAGGCAATTGTGAATATGTGCATTGGGAAAAGTGTTAATATGCACATTGGAAAAAGTGTTAAGATGTGCATTGGGAATATTCATGTCCATGCTTAACATTTCCTTGCAGGATCATGTAAAATCATAGTGAAATTCTTGCAATAAAGCTTTGTGGGTTGCAACTTCCCTAGGGGTGCAAGTGGCTCTAAGAATGATTTTTCAATTATGCTTGGTTTGATAGAAATGTCAATGGTGATAGTTTTGGAAATATCAACCAAATTCCCCTCATCAAGAACATATGGCATGGGAATATGGTGTTTAAACCAATCCACATGTTTTTGTGGGATGACAATTTTCATATCAATGGTGTATTTTAAGTTCTGACATGAATGATCTTGGGAAGGAAATATGAATGATGGGGAAAATCATGTGGAGGAACATCAAATTAGTAAAACAAATTGCACACAAAACTCTATTTTTATTATTCAATCAAGTAGATATTTATACATAAGTTTTCCTCAAGAGCATAAAAAAATCACAAGGGAAACTCTCAACTACACACACATAAATATGATCTGATAGTTGGAGAAGATCTCTCACAAATAGCTAGATCTTAACAAATCCAAACCAATCTATAAGCATTAATTCTAACACCCTCGCTTAATGCTTACATCACAAATAACAATACTTAAATCACATAAACACATTTTACAAAAAATAATTTTGTCAGGTGTGGTCTTCATTAACGCCTCTATCCACTTCTGAACTCTCGTAGATTACGCTCTTTCTCTCCCATTCGTTCAAGCTACCACTTCATTCATTGAAGATACAATTGCTTCTGACCATCAATGAAGTATTTTTTATGACCAACAAGTCTATATGCTTCTTTGCCAAAATACAAAGCATGATTTTTTTTGTCAAAAAAACAGTATAGATACTGAACCATTCTATTGACTTTCTCCCATCTGTCGAAGTACATGGTCTGTCGATGTATTCACCATATATAGGAGAGCTGTCTAGATACTGAATGTACCCAACAATCAATCTTACAAAGTGACCTATTTCACAAAGTCTTACAAACACACAAGGATCACAACTATAACCAGTGATTGTTGTTTTTGGGTTACCAAATTCTCCAAAAACCACAAGGACACAAGCTCTTCAATGCTTTCACAATCTAAGTCTAATTGGGCTCTTTCTTCACCGTAATTTATTTTACAAACCAAAATTATTTCCACTAATTAAAAAACACTGATATTAATCACTTGCTACGTCTTCTTTTAAAAAACATAATATAACTAGGATAAATGCTAATATTTTTTCAATAATGAAAAAATTTTAACGGGGCAGATTTTTCTCCAAATAAGTTTTCAAGTATTTGACCTTGAATTCATAATTCTTCCAATGGTCGCGGACGACGATCGGGTCATTCGCCACCACGAGCTCAATACCATCACGAGTCAGAGCCACACGGGAATTTAAAACCCTCTTCATATGGAAAACACCTCTTGTTACTGAATTGTTCTTGACAGTACGAAGCTCGATGGGGCTAAAATTTTTTCTGTGATCCACCGGTTTGTTGGTTTTCCAGACGTGAGAAATGATAATATTTGGTGAGAAGTCTCAATCTTAACCACGCGGCCAACATTCCGCTGTATACATGATCACCGGACAATTGTTGGAGGATACATTTTTCTTCAAATTAGTGATTGACACAATCTCACTCGAATCCTTGAGTGCCTCCATCTCTATGTTCTGGTAGGCTATGCTCAGTGATGACGACAAGGAGAAGATAAAATAGGCACCACATAACCAATTTTCCCAGTACACCCCTCTCTAATTCTATGTTTATTATTCAAAACACCACATAACCACACAAAACACTATGTTTATTATTCAATCAAGTATATATTTGTACATAAGTTTTCTTCAAGAGAATAACAAATTTACTAGGGAAACTCTCAACTACACACATAAAAACGATCTGATAGTTGGAGAATATCTCTCTGAACTAACTAGATATTAACAAATCCAAACCAATATATAAACATTAATTCTAACACATCAAAGATTTGTCCGTAGCCCCTAAAAAATTTCTTCATCAAGGTGAAAGACATATGCAGTATAGCGGGATGAATCATATAACATCATCCCATAGGTTTAGGACAGATATATATATATATATATATATCATGTTTGACGAGTATCAACTTTGAACATAAAAGAAGGGCCTTTTATTGGAATAAAGCCAACAAAGAATGAAACTATGTATATGAGGGGATATTCAATATAGTTAATTTAGGGTAGAGTGATATTATAAACCCAAGATGATGATGAGTCTTTTAATACACTAGATAAGAGAAGGGTCTTTTATTGGGATAAAGCCAACAAATAATGAAACTATGTATATGAGGGGATATTCAATATAGTTAATCTAGGATAGAGTGATATTATAAACCCAAGATAAAGATGAGTTCTTTAATACACTAGAGGTCTTTAACAAAAAAGGGTTGGATTGAGCCACGATTGAGCACTCCTAAATATGGGAAATACATTGTTGGGGTTGGAAGTAGGGTTAGGCTCCCAATATGCAATATGGTTAAGATTGATGATTTTCATGTTGTGAGACCTTGAGTGCCTCCATCTCTATGTTCTGGTAGGCTATGCTCAGTGATGACAACAAGGAGAAGAAAAAATAGGCACCACATAAACAATTTTCCCAATACACCCCTCTCTAATTCTGGAACTGAAAATGGTGAAGACTTGTAAGGCATTGAAATGGACATCTGCATGCTAATCGCCATTGATTTCCAACTACCTACTATTCACAAAACTAAATATCAACCAACATTAACAAGCACACATAGAACTTTGTACTCTCACAAACCTACACTCTAATACCAAATTAGTAAATTAGATTGCACACAAAACACTATGTTTATTATTCAATCAAGTATATATTTATATATAAGTTTTCTTTAAGAGAATAACAAATTTACTAGGGAAACTCTCAACTACACACATAAATACGATCTGATAGTTGGAAAATATCTCTCTAAATTAACTAGATATTAACAAATCCAAACCAATATATAAACATTAATTCTAACACATCAAAGATTTGTCCATAGCCCCTAAAAAATTTCTTCATCAAGGTGAAAGACATATGCGGTATAGCGAGATGAATCATATAACATCATCCCATAGGTTTAGGACGAAGATGAAGATATATATATATATATATATATATATATATATATATATATAT
>CBVK0100216071.1:0-23468 GCA_900067695.1 Picea abies | reverse complement strand
GTATTGAAAATTCTTACCTGCAAATTGCAAATAGTAAACAACAAACAACAAATAGGAATGAAACCATGGTACTAAAACTTACTCGTGAATGGGGAACGACATAACCGCAGTTCCAATTGCGGGTGTAGAATCTCAACCTTGCAAATTGCAACAACAGGTCCAACTGCGGATGCAGGACACCAACCTTGCAAAGTTGAAGCTAACAAGAACAAGAGAAAACAAGATTTCAACCCTACAAAGTGCAAGAACAGGTCGAACTGCGTGTGCAAGACTTCAACCTTGCAAAGTTGAAGCAAACAAGAGCAAGTAACAAACAACAAACTAGTGAACAGGCACCAAGAGGTCCAACTGCAGTTGCAGGACCTCAAATTTGTAAAGTTGAATCAAACAACAATAAGCAACATCCAACGAACCAACGAGCAAGCAACAACTAGTGAACCAGTAATGCCGATGGAGAACAATATTGCCCAAATTCACTGCAGACAAGATTGTATCCAAAAATAAGAGGAAAATGTATTGTAACAGGCATGTTAAGTAAACATTTAAAGCTTTCAGGCATGTTAGGTAAACATTTAAGGCTGTCAAGACTGTTCAAGGGCCTCGAACTATGTAAACATTTAAAAAGAATGCAGTGGCAGGCCTGTTTACGTACGTAATAATAAAAATGCCTCTTAAGTACTTAATAATAATAATAGTTCGAACAATAGAGATTATGCAAAAAAATTATAGTCAGAGGACAAACTAATATGAAGTCAACTAATAATAAAACTTACTCTCGATGCTCAAAACTTTGGATATCTAAACATTTAAATAAAAATAATAAAAAATCAAAAATAATGTAGATGATCAAAACTTTGGATATGTTAACATTTCAAACATTGGGAATAACGAAGCTCGCAATAAGACTTCGAATCTATTATCCAATGAGATAATGACATACAAGGTTTTTTTTATTATAGAAACAATAATGTTTTTAGTTCTCTAGTTCGAACAATAGAGATTATGCAAAACAAATTAGTCAAAGGACAAACTAATACAAAGTCAACGAATTATCGATTGCTATAGTCCCTCTACGCCTTCGACAGGGACTAATAAGGTATTACTGTTTGATGAATATAATCATTGGTACCACATTTACTATGTTGGTTTTGGTACCTTCTCATCAGGGATCAATTGAAGCTCTTTGGAAGAATGATGTTGGAATGAATATCGACATCATAACACATTGACTTGTTTACTATTGATGCAACCACGACACCTGACCTTTTATTGTGTTCTTTTATGTGTCATAAGATGATGCACAATATACAAATCCAACACAAAGTACATTGCAAGATGACTCAAAGTCGACAAGGAATTAACAATGCAAAGTTATGATTGTGGTGGTGTCTAACGATGCATGTACTTCATTTTTTAGTAATACGATGAGTTTATAAGCACTTATATTGATGCTATGTTGGTTTTCTCTCCAATATGAATATCATGTTTAAATATATCATGATAAAGTTGATAAATTTGGGCTAGTTCTTAGTAAGAATAAGATGGAGGTTTGTAAGCCTAAGATAGATTGTCTTAGTTTAACCATTAATGAAGGTAAGGTTCTAATGCAACCCCATGGAATAACAAAGTTCAACGAGTTTTCAAATGAACTACTTGACAAAACTTCGATACAAAGATTCCTAGGTTCAATTAATTATGGCAATAAGTATATTATTAAATATTTGGTAAACAATGCTCTCATCTTAGAGAAGGTGGTTGGTCTAAGCAAGATATAACTATAATTAGAAAATTGAAGATGGAAGCAAAATTGTTACCATCTCTAAATTGACCATCAAGGAAAGGTCAATAAAGCTTACAAATTGATGCCTTAGATGATTTATGGTCAACTTCTACTAATTGAAAAACTTGAAGATCACGAGGAGTTATGCAACGAAGAGTTAGGTGATTTTTCAAAATCTGAAAAATAATTCCATGTTGGTGAAAAAGGAAATTTTAGCCATTAAAAGAGGTATAAAAAAGTTTCATTTTTTGTCAACGCCTTGAGCTTTTGTAATTCATTCCGATAACAAAACATTGTTGGGTTTTTAAAGACCAAAGTGAAAGATTTGTAATTAATTGCACAAGGTTGTTTATTAAGATGGACAACATGGTTTCATGTGTTTGGTTTTCACCATGCAATGAATCAAAATAGATATTAATTATCTTTGTAGATGCATTAACCCTTAAGATAGATATTACACAAATGATGAGAGCTAAAGGAACTACATAAATGCCTAGCCAATATCAAGTCAATCATGTATGGAAAAACTTAAAATCCTTTAATGTTCAATCCCTGTAAGATAAGATTAAAATATTTCTTACTATCATGGGTGCATTCCCTTCAAATTCATAAGAACCAAAAGGACCTCCTTTCGACATGTATCTCAATTCTACATCATACATTACAATGTACATCAATCATGGCAGATGGAAGTGTAATTATGCCAACATAATTTCTAACATGCTATTAAATGTAGGTTGCACCAATGGTAACATTGTCGACAAATCTGTAAAATCTACTTTAGAAACCTTGACAGCTTGTTGGATACCTATTTCCCTATTTAGGATTGCAAACTTTTGTTAGAAAAGGAAATGATGGTTGCCAAGTAGGTCATTAATACAACATGGCATAATTTTGCACCCACAACACAACATCACATGAAAGAGACATCGGATGGTCTTCTTATTCCTCTTCAATCTCATCACTAACAAAAGCTCTTGTCATATCAATGCGATGGATTTCAATGATGCTCATCTTGACCAAGTACTTTAATATAATGATTCCATTGTTGGTTACACGATGAAGAAGAGGTGTGTGTATGCTTCAATGATGACATGTAGAGATTAACAAAAGTTGATTTTGTAAAAGTATATTTGATTCTTGAGCAAACACCGTTACAAGTGTAACACGACCCTCATAGCATCTACTTTAGGATAGGGTAGATTGATTCTAGACATTGTCAACCAACTTGAACGAGAATTTGAGTCCAATAAGACCCATTATTATTGTTGGATATGTGGTATTCTTTGTAGGTATAGATTGTGCACCCTGAAATGTTTTTGTGGTAGTCTACTAGCCTGTTAGTGATTGCAACATTTACTGTAAAGTACCCCTAGGTTCACCCTTTTTCTCTGCCAAGAATTATGGATCAATTGCAAAGTTGTCATGGATTCTCTATCACCAAACATTTCTCAAAAATATTGTGAAGAAAAATCTACCTTTGAATGGATCGCATTGTAGCCAAAGAAAGAAGACATTTGCAAATTTAGCTTGATCAACAAAAAAAATCATTTTAATATTGTTACACAACATTTGGTTCTTATTATAGAGATTAATTTGTGAATTTCATGTCAAGGCATCCAAGCAAGTCTGCTACCACTATTCACGCATGCAGAACTCAGTAACTCGCGAAAAGAATATAAATTCAATTTCATTCATTTTGATTGTTACTGAATTGTAGTCACACATATGTATAGAATGGGAACAACTAGTGTTGTTTATATATCTTTGCTTGAAAATCATTAATAATTTGACGCAACTAAGGTTCCAGGACATTTATTTGTTCCTTAAATGAAGGATTTATATGTGTATAGATCAACTAAAATCCATTTCTCTAATCAAGGTTGTAAGATCTTGGTCCTATCACTCTCATCAAGAAAAATAAAAGTGGAAAGCAAGGGAACCCAAAAACATTGTCCATGTATTACCATGCTACTTTGCAAACCCCTTTGTAAATTCAAAATGCTATATTGATTTTTATAAGAGTGAACTGATATTCAACAAACGTTTTCATATTATTCGAAACAACATTGGCTCCTCTATAAAGAAATACTTGCAAATCAAGAACAACTTAAAATCTCATAAAATGCCTAGCATGTTGACTTAAAACATAGACAACCTCAAAACCATGAAAACAAAGATATATGTGTAGATGAAATGCATATCCAACAACCCATGGAATTGAACATACGAATGGGAAATCCTATTTGAATTACATCATATCAACAATGTCCAATTAAGTGACCTTAACTTGGTCATTGTGACTTTGAAAACAACCATGATTGGAACACAATATCTATCCCTCTCGACTTACAAGAAAAAACATACAATTCATAGAGTACAACCAATCATACCACTAAATTCCATAGCCATGCCACTACAACCCCTCCTTGCTAAATTCCTTACCCCCCACCCAATACAAAGCTCTCAATATTACACTGCAACACTCCACAAAAAGAAAGAAACTGCCCCTCCACCATGGATGATTGTCCAAGGCATTGTTAGGATTGACAAGCGATACTTAATTGGGTACATTAAACATGCATTCCAAGCAACCCCGCACACCATGAACCCTCCCTTGCTATTGCTTTCTCCAGTTAGTGCCACAATGCTAAACATCTAGGCTTCAAGCATACATGCACACCTTCAAATTCTCATAAATGAGTTCAGGCCTTTAGGACGACAATCATTGTCAAGTTTTGATGAATAATCGAAACATATTTGTTACATTCTCATTAATGAGATGAGTTTCGCTGGCCCATAAGTTTTTAGTAGCATCAATGAGTCGCAAGGCATTCCTTCTACATAGAGACATCCCATTTGGGAGATGCTAAATTATACTCATCGGTGACCTAAGCCAATTACCACCTATGAAAAACTTCCCACTATATGTCGGGACATTACATGGCATCACACTTTGGCGAAGCTTCGACATAATTGTTACATTATAAATTATCTTCCATTAGTAAGGAAGCACCCCATCCTAGGTAGCTTTCATAAACCTTCTATATAACATAAGAAATGTAGACCCTAAAGTGGAGGGTTGACACCTTCTTATGTCTAGGACATATTCCTCCCTATCTCAAGAGGAGCAACATAAGTTCCAAACTTTAATGCAACTATTTGCAACCAAAAATTTAGTCACACTTCACAACAAACAAATGCTAAAAATGTTGAACACACTAATCTCATCCAACAATGTAGAGCACACTAGAACCCAACTTCAACAATGATTGAAGATGACCGGTAGGAGCCAAAAGTCTATGCACCAAGCAACACATGATGTTAACATCCAACTTATGGTTCATAAGTGGACTTTTAACATATCTCTTGGTAAATTTATTACCTTCTTTCACAAAACAAACTCTAAGCCCCCACAAATACCAATTTTTGTAGTTGTGGACTTCAACATCTATATTAGCCATTCATGGTGTCTCGACAATTCAACTTATGTGCCAATTTCACATATAACAAGCAAGGGGCATAAACACGGTCTAATTAAAACAACATAAGTGTTAAAGATACGTGAATCACAAAGAACGACATTAACAAAGATAACGATCGACATTAGTATTATAGTTCAGTGCTCAATGAACATGCACATCTACCTACAATTTAACTTCAAAAGGTACACAAGAATGAAGAAAAATTCACTTATCAAATTAAGAAAAGAAAAAAAGACCTCATTCCATAAAAAAACCTTTGTAAAATATCTCATTTGACAATTTTGAAATATGTACTATTTTTTTTAATTCCACTTTTAAAATATGTAATGGTTTCTATATTTTCTTACTCACAAGCATATATTCATTTTCCATATTGAAATATGGATGGAATTAACTTTCAAATTAGATTAATTCTCAAAAGCATAATTTTTTCCTATCACTCTTTTCCAAAATTAATTTTCAAAATATTTATGATATATCTTCATTATGAAAATATATATATTTCAATAAGATTAAAACAAACTTTTATAATTTCAACTTCATTATACATAATTACAACTTTTAAATATTTACCTATAACCTTAAAGCCCATAATCTCATAAATCTAAAACACTAATACATATATATTTAGTTTTTTTAATTTAGTGAATCAATTATATTACATATAACTCAGATTTATAAACATAAATATCTTTATGGAGATGTATTAATTTTCTTCAACTCTTGCGCTGTTCCCTTTTTATAAGAGAGCTATTTAAACCCTATTGGAATTAAGACGTGATATTGCCCAATGTGACCCTAGTCGTAAGTGCTAGGCGTGTTTTCTCTAGAGGTCAGTTAAAGGCCTCGATCTTGACGCCGGTTAGGGTTTTGATAGAGACGCTAGGGTTTAGTGAAAGGACTAGAGCTTTACTAACTTTATTTCACTCCTTCAAAGCCTCAGTTTAAAGTATTTGGAACTTGGGAGCTCGGACTGTACAGGAATTTCCCGCGAGTCTTGACATCTTCTGTAAACAATGGTGAGTTTTGTGATCTCTTCGTCCCTTCTGTCAATTCGAGTGATAAATTTGCGAAAATTGTCATGGTTCTTTCTACAACGCATTTCTTCAATACTTTTAAGATTGTATCAGAAATTCCACAATACAATGTTTTATTTTCTTCAGAATCCTGTTATTTATTTGTGTATGCACTTGTTTTTGTGAATGGATAGGCCCCCAAAAAGGAGAAGGCGGCGCCCTCTTCTAAACCAGCGAAGTCTTCAGGTGGTGGTAAGCAGAAGAAGAAGGTAAGGTTTAGTATGCCTTTTTTTTTTCCCTCTTTTGTTTTGGGAATTTTCATTCAGAATTTGCATGCCGATTATTATTTGTCAAGAAATATAAAATTTTGTGGTTTTGGTTTTCTTGTTTCGGTTAATGGACAGAAATTTGGCTATATGCCTCATGTCTACAGACAATTATCAGGTTGTGACTAGTTTTTTAAAGTGTTCTTTTTCATTTTTCTTTCTCATTTAAAATTGTACAGAAATGGAGTAAAGGAAAGCAGAAGGAGAAGGTGAACAATATGGTTCTTTTTGACCAAGCAACTTACGATAAGCTTCTCTCAGAAGCGCCCAAATACAAGCTTATTACACCCTCCATTTTATCAGATAGGTTAAGGGTAAGCATTCTCCATGCGTATGCTTTTTCTAGAGTAATTTCATATAAATTGTAGTTTAATGGCCTGGTTGTTAGCTGCAACTTTTGCTTTAAGAAAGGTATATATTTGATTCCTGATCGTAGTATATTCTTTTATTTTTTAGCTCAATTTTTTTTGGTTAGATTACAAACACTGTGAGGAGTTACAGTAAAAAATATGAGGAGCTACATTAGTTTCTGTTTCAATTAAATGGAAATTAACAACAGGCCAACATCGGTGGCCAAAGTGCCTATGACACCGAAATCGCACAAGATACTGTACGTTGAAATGGAGGATCTGGAGCATCCTCCTACCCATAACCCAAAGTTCGAAATTACAAAATTGAGACCATTACTAAGTACTATAAGAAGATCAAGACTACAAATTTGAGACCAGTACTTAGTACCATAAGAAGACCGACATTACAAAATTGAGCCCATTTCTAAGTACCATTAGGCTTTTAATGGCTGTAACTGGGATGAGGTTGAGTGGCTTCATAATCTCCCATCCTTGGGATGAGCGGTTGGATTCCCAGATGTTAGTTATTTGAATACTGGTCATCATCATTGGCCAAATTTTAAAATAATCATGTGAGGTAGGTTAATAGAAAGGATTTGTGATGGTGCGACCATCTGTCATAGCATTTTTTTCGGGAAAATACGAAGGCACAGCAAAAATTCTATATAGGAAAAATTGCAAATTAAAGTGACAGGGAAGAGACCTTCATTTAAGTTTTTTAGATGTGAATACATTTAGTAATTTTCAAGTATATTTCTAAGATGTATAGGCTATAGGAAGGAAACTGTTATACATGGAAAAATCTGTAGATTAAACTGTGAAATTCTATAGATTAAACTGTGTAGGAATTAGTTAAACATTTAAAATTTGTATATTTATAATTTGCTCACAGTATATGGAAGTTGAAATTAAATGCATAGAATAAACCATCCAAATACTTATTTATATAACCTTTCCATCCTTTATTTTTTTCTCTTTTAATTCATATTTGACTTATATTTGGCTTTTTTAATATTTATTTGAATAGATACTTATGTTTGGCTTTTTTAATATTTATTGCACTAGGTAATGGCCCAAGCTCTATTTCTGCTACCCTTTTTAAAAATATTTATTATTATTCAGATTGTAACATCAACTATGTTTTGTAATAAGGGTAATTTCATTAGGGAACAAAATTTTTCCCTTGAAGTACTTACTCTTAACTTCACCTCACTCGGTGAAAGAAACTCTCATACATGGAAAAATTATGTTGATTAAAATGTGTAGGAGTTAGATAAACATTTAAAATTTGGATATTTGCTTATAGTATATAGAAGAAATTTAATGCATAGAATAAACCTTTAAGTACTTATTTATATAACCTTTCCATCCTTTCTTTGATGTTTTTTTACTCCTATATGCCTTCTTATTCTATTTGTCTAGGTAGTACTAGTGACTCAAGCTTGAATATCTGTACCCTTTTTAATATTTATCCTTATCCAGAGAGCAGCATCAACTATGTTTTTTTATAGGGGTAATTTCACAATTGAGCAAAATGTTGTCCTTGTTTACTATAAATGGACTTAAACTGATTTGGCACTCTACAGCTACTATTGTAACTATATACATTTACAATAATTTACATAATTACATACTTTCTATATTCTTTGTCTGTTTGTCTTCCAAGGAACCTTTTTTTCTGTAGCATTCTATCTCATTATTGCAGTCTGTTCCTCACTTGCAACACACCTTTGCAATCCCTCATTGCTCAGCAGTCTTGTCTTACTATCATGCAGGTATTACGGTTTGCTCTTTTGGTAACCTAACATACCAGAAGACTGAAGTCAACCTTCTGATCGTCTAGTTGCACTGCAACCCAACCTTGCAAGTACTTGTTCTATATCGGAACTCAACCTTGCTGTCTTCAATCTACACCACAATTCAATTGTTGGTATCTTTCACTTTATTGCAATCTAGACTTGTTGTATATTTTCCTTCACAAATGTCATCATCTCCCAAAACATTTCTCCATATGTTCCATCTTTTCTTTCACTCTTCTTCAAGATGTTGCTTATTTGTTGCTGTCATTACCAGTAACTGTATTTGGCTTGTCATTCTGAATGCTTTATTGAAGAACCTCTGGTTTCATTCCAACCAAAGGTTCTTGCATGTAAAAATTAGGTTGATCACCCAAACATTTTTGAGATTGGTTTGACTTGGAAGGAGCTTTGTGCCAATCCTTGGCAATCTAATTTTTCTTTTATAAAATTGCCATGTTATACTAAAGCATTTTGGACAACATATCCTCTGATTAGCAGTTGCTACATTAATTTAGTCTAATGAACATTTTCTTGTATTGTATGCCTCATGGGTAAATCTTCTACCTTTTATCATTGACCATAAAAGGGTTGTATGCCTTGTGGATTAATATTGGGACTTTGATCATTAGCAATAAAATGCTAAAATCTTGGGTCATATCCCATTGTTCCATAGCCTTTTCAATGCCCTTTTTTAATGAGAATCTTTCCTTTCTTTTGAAAACTCGCAATACCCAGATCTCGTGATATGATTCATCTCTTCCCCACTTAAGCCCATCTGTTTTTGTACTAACAAGTTTTTCCTTTCATTAGGAGCCCCTTTGAAGAATTTGTTCTCCCCCATATCTATTAACAACTATCTCCCTTTTCACACTATCTCAACTCCTCTGTGCTCTTTCACACTAACTCCTTTCTTGAAGTGCCATCTCTGGATAGGTCTTTTGATTGCACACTAAAAACATGCTTCACATTGGGAACATGGGCCAAGTACTAGTTTTTTTGAAGTACAAACCATATTATTCTCTAAATCCTTCCTAAATCCTCAAGGATCACTTTCGGGCGTTGCAATTGCTGAACATAGGCATAGGCAAATAGATATTGCTTGGAACATTGGCTTCAAGAGGTCTATGTTGCTTGGTAAAGTTAGCCACTTATGGGTCCAATAGTTCAATTTTTTCTCACCTTTTGTAAGTTCTTGTTTGAGTTGATCTGAATGGGAGTGTGCTTATAGAATGAAAAACTATTGAATGGGAGTGTGCCTAAAGAATATTCAACCATAACACAAATTGCAAAGAGTTCTTTTGGTCATATACAATCTTAATAATATGGTGCAACAACTTAACAATTCAAATAAAATTCCACATAGACAATTGCCCAATTGTTTGGGCAACTAAATCAACTCTATATTTTATTAAGAGAATTTTTAGAACATATTAACAACATGGAGTGACCAGATAACATCAACCCATATATAATGTCTCGAGGACCCCTTTTGGTATTGCAATTGCTAAACATTGCAGAACTGGCTTCAAGAGCTCTATATTGCCTGCTAAAGTTAGCCATTTATGAGTCCAACGGTTCAATTTTTTTTCAAAAGTTCTCTTTTTGGTTGATCTGAATGGGAGTGTGCTTAAGAATGCACGACCATTGGGTGTGAGTGTGTGTCATGTCCCCTCCCTGTTGACCCCACCGGAGGAGGGACGTAGTGGCTTAGGGTGCTCCCCGTAGGCCATAGTCCCCAACTAAAGGGAAGCCGTGGGGCTTTAATGGGCACAAGGAGGGCAGCGGCTAGTTTAAAAGGTGTCCATTGGGAAAAGTAAGGGGTGAAAGATCCCCAACCTAAGGAGTAAACCACCGTTGGGTAAAGAAAAACTGATCCAGCCACCAGGGACAGCCATACCAACCTTTGCAGTTAAACTCCGGGTTTCATTTAGTGTTTTGGTTGTAGGAAATAGCTGCTGTGACAGCAATAACTATCTCTGTGATTGGGTATGGTATTCCAGAGTTTACTACAGTTGTGACAGCAACCCTTAGAAGGATTGCTACTGTTGATATCATTGTTATATTGCAGAATTGAGCAGTTGAATTCTATCACTGGTTAATCATAAATGGTCACTGTTTAAGATTGAGTGATACTGTGGGAAATAAACTTGTTTGCAAGCAGAATGGACCTCTTTTTCTAGCCTAGAATCTCCAGGTGTATGACAGTGGTATCATTGTACTGTAAACATTTCCAGATCTCTGGTTGCATTTAATGTATTTGGTGAAACCGTTATCTAAATCTTTAAGGTACATATGAGCTGTTAGAACTGTTAATGAGTAACATGCAGGCAAACTGTTCATCTTAATAACAGCAAATCAAGCATAAACCCGCAATTTTGCCCTAGGGTTATTACATTCATTCATGTATATATATAATCTCTCCAGCTAGCTCAAATGATCATCTATACTCTTGAACATTTTAATCTATGTGCATCAATCCCCTTAGTGGAGAAAATAAATGTTTGAAAGCCTTAATGTGAGTCATCATATTATATAAAACCAATTAAATATCAAAAGGCATGATTAAGTGAGAGACAAGGTTATGAACCCAATAGACCTTCAAAGCATTGTTTGATCTACGTAGAGGATGACACTGGACAGTCACGAAAAGATTGGCAGAAAGAGCTAATGGGGAACTGCAACACATGGAAAGTATAAAGGCCTTCCATTCAAAGGACCTATCAATAGAGTAAAGTTTGGGCCCCTATAATCTATAATCTATTGTTACAAACATAGTGTAATCATTTCTATTTGGATTTCCCATGCACATAAAGAAAGATCTATTTTCACTCCCAAGAACCATCCCAGATAATAAATTACACGATGCACTCAACCCTTCACATTCAAGGAGTGACCTGCATCTCACCAATCTTTCTAGACCCTGGTCAACATAGTAAAGCTTGCTTGATAGATCAGAAACAAGGTTACCACTCAATACAAGCTTGGGGAGTTAGGTTTCTAGTTCTCCTTCCATCCTAGCACTCTTGACAAGAATCTCTTTTCTAAGGTGCGCTTCTCTTTTTTATAGGCCACATTCCATAGGGCAAAGTAAGAGGTAAAAGACCCCCAACCTAAGGAGTAAACCACCATTGGGTAAAGGAAAGGGCAAAAGACCTTAACTTGAGGGATAAGTCACCCAAAAACGAGGAAGCAAGCAAAAGGCAAGACCTATATAAGGGGGAGCAGGCTCATTTGAACACACACGAAGATTATTTTGGAGTTCTCTCTTCTGTTTTTGGAGGCAGTTGCCTCAGTCCTTTGAAGGGTTGGTAAACCCTCTGTTCTGTTGAGTTTAGGTGGGCTTGTGCTCACCCTAGCTCAACTTCTGACCTTGTTCTTCCTTCTATTCCCTGCCAAGACTGTTGCAGCTACAGCAAAAGGAGGGGATCAAATCCTAATCTGATCAACTGAGGGAAGGGCGAACCTTAAAACAGTAGAGCAAGTTCACCAGGTGAAGGTCTAACCACCAGCCCACAAGACCAAAGGCTTAAAAAAGATTGCAGAAGGTGCTATGCGGGCTGGCGGAAAAATCTCTTTAAGGGCCGAGTAGCCTAGAAGCAGCACTAAAGGGGCTAATCTACTCCGTTGGAGGGGACCGAACCTCCTTACTGGTAAGCCAGGTGCCTGGAGGGGTTGACTGAGGTTTTTGAGGGGCCGAAAGGCCATTTCAGTGAATATCCTGTGGGCAGAATCCATTCAATGTTCCAGGCCGGCGGTGGGAGACAACCCACAAGGGTTTACAGGTGCTACCAGTTCCAGGAAAGAACCCTTACAATAGACTATTTTGGTGGATTGACAGAATTTGCGGAAAGTGGAGGAGACGGGGCAACATCACAGGTTCAACTATTTACTGAAGGTTTTTTTTAGCTGCTGTAACAGCTCCTAATTTAGTAAGGAACCTTGTAGTTGCTTGCAGCCCTTAGGATCTGTGTATTGAATTATGAAAGCTTAGTAGCTTCTGTAACAGCATCAATTATTTCTAGGATTGAGTAATGTATTCTTGTGGCTGCTATAGCTGTGGCAGCATTTTTGTAAAATTATCACTGCTGGGTATTACTTTTACAGGATTGACATTTAGTAATTGAAAACACTTGAATTCAACTGTTATGGTGGTTACTTTATGCTTATTACTGTTTACTGTGGAGAAATTGTAAGATACCGTGGGAAATATTCTTGTTGCAAACTGGTTTATTTCTTTTTTTTCTAGCTCAAAAACCCTAAGGATATTACAGTGTGCTTATAGAATACACAACTATAACACAAATCTCAAAGAGTTTAGGAGTTTATGGTACAACTCCTAAACTTAACAAATCAAGTAAATCTACGTGAACAATTGCCCAATTGTTTGGGCAATTAAATCAACTCTATATTTGTAGAACATATGAACAACATGGAGTGACCAAATAACATCAAACCATATATAATGGGTCAATGACTCCTTTTGGTGTTGCAGTTGCTAAGCATAGGTATATAGTTATTGCTTGCATAACTGGCTTCATGAGCTCTGTGTTTGTTTGCTAAAGTTAACTATTTATGGGTCCAAGGTTTCAATTTCATTATCACCTTTTGAAGGTTCCTATTTTATTCTATTTTTACTTTGAATTTTATTAAGAGAATTCTAGAACATATGAATAACACAGAGTGACCAAATAGCATCAACCCATATACAATGGCTTTAGGGGGGGCCCTTTTAGGTGTTGCAATTGCTAGAGATAGGTAGATATGTTTTGCTTGTAGAATTGGCTTTAAGAGTTCTATGTTGCCCGCTAAATTTAGCCATTTATGAGTCCAAGGATTTAATTTTGTTCTTGGTGCCCACCTTTTGAAGGTTCTCATTTTAGTTGATATGAATATGATTGTGCTTACATGATTCAATTTTGTTCCTATTGCTCACCTTTTTGAAGGTTATTATTTTAGTTGATTTGAATGGGATTGTGCTTACATAGTGCACAACCATTGACTTGTTGAGAGTTATAGCTTAGACATGAATGTTTGCACATGTTCCATGTGAACAAGCGAGAAGTAGTTTGAGATATTTTTGAAAACTAAAATCTGTTTTGTAGTTCACTATAGTTAAAAAGTGAAAGTCTTATTTTTAACAGTTGAGTCTATAAAGTGCATATCATGCGTGCATGACTTAGACAAGGAGTAATCTCAGAAATAGATTAGGGTTTTGGTCTCAGCGAAAACTATAAAGATAAGTTAAGATAGAGAGTTAAGACACAACATTTGAGAAATTGAGCAGTTTGAGCAACACAGAGAGGGAGAGAGAGCAAGCAACCAAGAAAGAGGCATTTCCAGGCAGCACACAATCCTGTACAGGGATGCGCACAGTTTCGTACAGTTGTATGGACATTATCGTATGGTCATACAGATAGATTCATATAGTGGTACATAGAGTCCATACTGCCTGTTCTATAGGCTGTATAGCAATTTTTTGTCGTTTCTGTATTTTTCCAGCTGTTGTACCTTTCAATGAGGTTGTAAAAGCTCAAGTTTGATGTGTTTTTTGGTATCTATGCAGTGTTGTTTTTTGGGCAGCTTGTGGAGGTTTCCTTGAAAGTTTTTTGAAGGAATGAAAATCTAGATTTGAAGGAGAAATTACCTATGCTCTGTGAAATTAATTTTTATGCTTCTACTATATGATTTCCAGCTATTGTGTGATTAATGCTATGGTCTGAAATTTATTTCTGCGTTAATTAAATTCAACAATGTACTTTTTTGATTGAGATCATAAGGACTTTAGTCATGTAGGGTTGGGGATTTTTCACATGGTATCAGGGCGTATTTCTCTGAGGACCGACAATGAGAGTGTTTCAAAGTTTTATTTTCAGATTTGGGAGTTTGTGCAATAGATCTTAGAGATGGAAACAACGTGCCACAAGTTTGAGGATAGATTGGATGGTGACTTGAATTTCTTATCATGGAAGGTGAGGGTTACACTCTTACCAGAAGAGAATGATCTTTGGGATATTATCAAGAGTGTTGTGACTTCGCCTATAGATCCACAACGGTTGGTAGCTCAAAACAAGAGGGAAGTGAAGGCTAAGAAGATGATCTTAGATGCCATAAAATGATCATTTGATCCCTCATGTATCCGAGAAGAAGACAACGAAGGAGATGTTCGATGCCCTGGTAAATCTCTACCAAAGTCAGAACATAAACATGAAGATGGTATTACAGAACAAACTTAGATCCATAGTGATGACCGGATTAGACACAATCACTAGTTACCTTATGAAGATCACACTGATTTGTGATCAACTTGTAGCAGTTGGGGAGAAGGTTTTTGCAAAGTTAGTAAACATGGCACTAAATGGATTCCCAGTTTCATGGGAACCATTCGTCAAAAGTATTTGCACTTGGGAAAACTTTCTCAACTTTGAGAGGCTTTGGGATGATTGTATCCAAGAGGAGACTCGAATAGAGTCAAAGGTTGACAAGGAGGATGGTGAAGAGAACCTAGCTGTATTTGGTCAATCAAGAAAGGGTAGAGGTAAAGGGCCCAACAAGTGCAAGGGAAAGAGTGAGGAGTCAACCTCACAACTAGGAAAGAAGGACTTGAATAAAATCAAGTGCCGCAGTTGTCATAAGTACGATCATTATGCATCATAGTGTCTAGATAAGAAGGGTAAAGGGGAGGAACAACATAAGCATGTAGTAGCCTTTGCAAAAACTCAGATGAATGAGTTTGCTGCCAAGTTCGAGAAGGATTTCTCATTGGTATCTTGCCTTTCTAGTTTGCTGCCAAGTTCGAGAAGGATTTCTCATTGGTATCTTGCCTTTCTATCAACATGATTTCGAGGAATGCGTGGTATGTGGAAAGTGGGGCATCTCAACATATGATATCAACTTGACAATTGTTTTTTAGTTTGAAGAAACAAGACTTAGGAGTACAGCTTGAGCTTGGTGATGATGCCAAGATGATGCCAAATACCCAATAACATGAGTTGGTACTATTCCCTTCTAGCTCGAGTCAGGTAATTATTTAGATTTTGATGATGTCTTGTTTGTACCAGGTCTTAGGAAGAACTTGCTTTCAATTTTGGTTATGTAGGATAACGGCTTTGTAGTGGACTTCAAGAACCATAAGTCCTTAGACCAAAGGAATTTAGCCCAGATACAACTTAGGTAATAGGGGCTAGACAAGGGAAGTTGTATAGGTTGCAGGGTGAACCTTTTCGAGCCTTGGTGCATGACAATGACAACTTGTGCGAGTTATGGCATAAGAGGATGGGGCACTTGCATCATAGGGTGTTGCCTATTTTGAGGGAGACAGTCACAGGTCTTCCAGAGTTTAGTATTGAGAAACATGGTGTATGCAGAGGGTGCACGCTTGGCAAGCATGCCGAGGCTGCTTTCCTAAGCAACGAGCATAGGTCTAAGGGGATTTCAGACCTAATACATTCAGATGTTTGTGGACCAATATCGATAATGTCGATAACATGAAGCATGATGCATTATGTTTCCTTTATTGATAATTTCTCTCACACATCTTGGATCTACTTCTTAAAGGCCAAGGATAAGGTCTTTAGCAGGTTTTAGGAGTTCAAAGCTATAGTTAAAAGTCAGAGAGGGAAGAAAATCAAAGCCTTGAGATCGAAGAATAGGGGAGAGTATACCCCCAAGGAGTTTGAGGGTTTCTGCAAGGAGGTAGGAATTAAGAGGGAATTGATAGTTCTGTACAACCCACAACAAAATGGGGTTGTAGAGCGAAAGAATTGATCCACAAGAAAGGTTGCTAAGCCATTTTACATGATCAGGACTTGCCCATATTTTTTTTGACAGAGGCATGTAACACAACAATCTACATCCAAAACTGGTGTCCTCATAAGATCTTGGAGGACAAGACACTGGAGGAGTCATTCATTAGCATGAAGCAAGAGGTGAGTCATTTCCATATCTTTGGTTGTCCAACTTATATCCATGTAGCGGTAGAGAAGAAGATCAAGTTGGAGCCCTCCAACGAGAAAGGTTTGTTTGTGGGTTGTAGTGAGACTTCAAAGGCTTACAAGAGGTCTATATTCTAGAACATATGAAGATAGTAGTAAGCAGGTATGTAAAGTTTGAGGAAGACTTTGCATCTAGGAAGTCTCATGAGCCTATTCCAATGACAAAGGATGAGGAGTAGGAAGCTTCGAAGGTTGAGTCGAGGTCACTAGTGATTTCTAGGGCAGTACAACAACTTTTATCAAAGAAAAATTTAGGGGCTATATATCGGCCATGGGCTAATTTTCCATGATTTTTCCAAAAAAAAAAAGATTTGCCAACTTCCATTTTTTCTAAAAGTGATTTGCCCAAATTCTATGGAATACAATTATTTTACCTTAAAAATAGCCCAAATTTTAGAGAAACTATATAAAATCCTTGGGAATTTGAATATTTTTACGAAAATATTGCCAAACATTTTGTACTTTGCATAATAAGGACTATTAAGATTTGCCAAGGTTTCTACATTCTAAGATAAGTTTCCATCCTTAAAATTATCCATGGCCTTCAGGTGAACAAGGGGAGACAAGAGCCTCTTCCACTTTTATCAGGAGATCACGATGGTTTTGTCAGGTATTGAGAGATGCTCAAGAGCATGTTTAGACTCCTAGGAGCACATTTAGAGAGAGAAAACCTTCGAAGGAGTTTCCAGACTATATGATATTGGAGAGCATCATTCTAAATTCCAAGCCTTCCAGTTTCAGGAAGTAGCTGACCAACATGTATAGTAGGATGCCATGGTGGATTACACCTCCATTATGAAGAATAATGTTTGGGACATAGTGCCAATACCAAAGGGGAAGTTAGTTGTCAGTTCTAGGTGGCTCTACAAGATCAAGCATGCTGTAGATGGTAACATTATGAAATTCAAAGCGAGGTTTGTGGCGAGAGGGTTCTCCCAAAGAGGAGTGGACTACAGGTAGACTTTTGCTCTAGTTGCCAGGTACACAGAGTTGCCTCAGTGTTTTGAAGTAAATGGGAAGGAGTTTCATGTTGTTTTGCAGTGAACACCTTGAGTTAGTTCATGGTGGAGCCATGGCATGAGCATTGGGTAGCAACAAAACATGTGCTTAGGTATTTGAGGGGCACAATGGAGTATGGTCTTAGATATCTTGGAGGTGATGAAGTGAAGTTGCAAGAGTATTTAGACTCAGATTGGGTAGGCAATGCAACATACAAGAAGAACACGTTAGGGTGTTGCTTTAACTTGGGATCGATGACAATATCCTGTTTCAGTAGGATGTTGGCTTTCATGGCACTTAGCTCAACAAAGAGTAGAGATCACTTCATACGAGACAGGATTCAGATTGGAGCAGTGAAGCTCCAGTGTATTTTGACAATTCATTTGGTAGCTGATATTTTGACCAAACCCTCAACAAGAGGGAAGTTTGATACATTCAAAGATAGACTTGGATTTGCGCATAATTCCTTCCTCGCTATGAGGGAGTGTTGAGAGTTATAGCCCAGACAAGAGATTTTGCACAGGTTCCATGTGTACAAGCGAGAAGTAGTTCAAGATATTTTCGAAAAGTAAAATCTATTTTGTAATTCAATTTAGTTAAAAAGTGAAAGCCTATTTTTAGCAATTGAGTCTAAAACGTGTATTTCATTTGGCTATATACAACCAAACTTTTATAGTGCAACTCATATACTTAACAATTCAAATATATTCACACAAACAATAGCCCAATTGTTTGAGCAACAAAATTAACTTTGAATTTTAAGAAAAATTGTAGAACACACAAGCAACATGGAGTGACCAAATAACCCCAACCAATATACAATGGCAAGATTCCTTTAAATAACCCAATAAAGGGGAACAAAGTGTTTTTTCTTTTGTTTATTGATGTCTTTTTCGAGGAAAACCTCTTTAAGCAGACCCAATGGATGCTTCCCTACATTCATGGATGACATATCTAATAAACCCGTTAGCGTAGACTAGTGCACCAAGGGGATTTGAATCGAGCACCTATCGGCATGGAACTAGCCAAATGCCTAACAACATTGGCAACGATCAATTTAGCGAATCTCTTGGGTTTTGTTTGTTCTTATACCATATGATGCAATAAGATAAGATAAATTTTTTAATGTCCAATGAACGACCATAAATAGGTATGCAAAGGGATTGCCAGGTACATTAAATCGATACACAAGTGTGAGTGCAATTGCAATTCCTATAAAAAACATATCTAATCTAGGAGGTCGAAGACCAAAAAAGGAAAATTTATCATCCAATAGTGAGATACAAAGTTAGAAACCACAAAGAAGAAAGAATCCATGTTGGGAGTTCAAGAGCTTGGGAGAATGTCTGGACTGAAGACATACGGTGAGAGTGCTCAAGGTCTCCTAGTGCCATCACCTACTGATGAGGAGGAGAAGCAACTGACCTTCAAGTCAAAACTCGTAGTAATCTTTCCTACCATTTGAGTCTGAGGCAAAGAAACTCTTGATGAAATATTCTCTAGATGAATTGGGGTTGGAAGATTTAGAAGAGTGGGTTTGTGGTGTATCACAATGCTTGGAAGAGGCTACACTTAGCTAACATCTGGAGGAGGAAGAGGAATGTCTACTGTGATTTGAAGGTCTATCACGGGGTTGAACACGACACTATGGCAAGGGTTTGGTGGGTGGAAAATGTTCCTTCGTGATCTCTTGGATTTGGAAGTTGAGGTTGAGTTGCTCTTTACCTATATCCTGGTGCCTTTCTTTGTAAGCACTAGGAAGGAGGTGATCGTCTTGGTAGCGTCCAGTGCTAGGGTTAGTTTGAGTGAAGAAGATCAAAGTCCTAGAGCTTCCCTCATGTATAAGGCAAACACCTTTTGTCCATATATTTGAAGAAAATGGAGAGACAGTTTTGTGTCTTTCTAAAAGGGCAATAATACCAACCTCAGATCTCATAGTGGATGGCCCATTGAAAAAAGAAATGCTCCTCTGTCTTTGTCTTATGTAGTGGCAGAGTACACAAATCCTGTGTGCTTGAGGGGTATGGTGATCTATTTCCTCTGGAAGCATATGTGAACCAATCTAGATTTGGTTGAAAGGGACCCCGAGTGCATGCATCCAGATTTTAGTGGTGAAGTGTGTAGGTAGTTTTGATAATGAGGCCATCCCACAATTCCATGAAATGCTTTGCGTGGAAGGTCATCTTGGTTTGAGCCTTTGGGGTGGATCTATTTGTTGATGTACATAGGTCTTCTCATTGTTCTTTCTCAGTTTCCTTGTTATTTTTCTTCTTAGCTTCAACATCACCTTCAACTCTGTTCTTCAATTCTTCTTCTTTGTTTTTCTTTTTTGCATTAGCTTTATGTATTTGCTTTCTTCTTAGCTTCAACTTTTGCTTAGAGGTTGCCTCAACTTCTCTCTTCAATAGTTCTTCTTTTGTGAATGTTTTAACTTGTGCATTTGCCTTTTTCCCAACCTCAACTTTTGCTTTCACTTTCCTATAAGTTGTTCGTTCTCTCTTCTTTTCTTTAACAAGGCTTGAAATTCCGCAATAACCTTGTCTTCTTCTTCTATTTTCTTCCTTTTTATTTTGTGCTAGTGTCTGCAACTTGCTTTGCAACTTATCATATGTAAGACCATGTCCCTTTGACTCTTCAAGTTCATTATTTTCATGAGAAATAGGTGAAGACAAATTTTTCGCCTCAAGTATATTCTTTTCATTAATGTCCAATGGATCATGCATTTGATAACTTTCGAGGGGAAATTGATAATCATTTATTTTCTCCCCTATCATTCTTTCCCACGAAGAATCGGTTAATCCAAATAAATCTAGAAACAAAGGATATGGTAGGCAAAGATTTTTTTGGTGCTTTGTGAGATATGTATTGAAACCATACAATGCTATTTGATAACCAATCTCTCATATACCTACCTATTAGGCACATGGGTTGGACAATGCTATTTGATAACCAATCTCTCATATTACCTACCTATTAGGCACATGGGTTGGCAATGTATGAGGAGGTTTTGTTGTCCCATGGATTTTGATATATGTAGACCATAAATCTATGTACTAATCTCCAATCTTTTGCAATACTTCTATAGCTTTTTTAGATAGTCTTGGGCACGGTTTGGCAAAGATTAGCTCATACAATGGTGAAAATAAGTGATCACAAATATGAGCACAGTTGTGCATATACTTATGCTCCCAAAGATCTTTACATTATACATGAATTGGAGGTTGAAGAGGTGTCCTAGACCACCAACCCATGCTTATGAATGAAATAGAGGCACACACTACATCTAATAGATAGGAGGACATGTAAAATTTTGGAGGAGTGGTGGATGCATCAGGCTTGGCTTTCTTGATAGCTTCCCCTAGTGAATAGGACATAATGGTCACCTAGTTGAAAATAGTTCCTTGTTTCATGGTGGCATGGATCAATGGTACCCAAGCCACTTTCAAATGTGTAGATGACTTTTCTCCATACAAACCTGCTAACCAACTGAGCAACAAACTTGTAGGTGCCTTTTGAAATTGAGTGAGAAATGCTTGGGTATCTCTGGCTTTAAATGTCTTGCCATCATCATAATTAGTTGGCTAGGATGTCATAGAAATCATGTGTTTGAGTGAAATCTTGCACCTATTCATTCGTCAAACATGCTTCAAACTTTGCAAACTTATAGTACGCCTTTAGATTAGTAGGCAAGAAAGATCTTATGCATTTTCTCTGATCATTATATATTTTCTTCTTGTTCACATTAGTATAATCGATTAACCACTTGATCATTTCTACACATGCCCACCACTCGATCTGGCAACAACATTGTGAATATAGGACATTCACAAATTTATTACCCCATCAATCTCATCATAGTGTCTTTCATTTGATTAGAGGTAGTGGGCAATCCCACCCCATCTTTCATCAATAAGCACAATTCCCCATAATTATGTGCATTCCAATTCCTGTTTGATGTGTCGTTTTTGCATATATTGGACTTTTGAAATTCTTTGACACTATCTCCATAGTTGATTACATTTGTTTAGCTGGTTGATTTTCTTTGGTTGGTTTCTCTTCTTTAGCTTGCTTTTCTTTCACTTGCTTTTTTCTCCTACCTTGTCCATTGGGCACCACGTAGATGAGTCTGCATTTCATTCATTAGAAACAAAATAGCACGTTAAAATTCATTAATCAAAACAATAAAGTAATCTCAAGGCCAAA
Organism: Picea abies; assembly: GCA_900067695.1. Taxonomy (NCBI): domain Eukaryota; kingdom Viridiplantae; phylum Streptophyta; class Pinopsida; order Pinales; family Pinaceae; genus Picea; species Picea abies. The sequence continues at coordinate 1,519 of CBVK0100216071.1, read as the reverse complement.
CTTTTGATTTTTATGATTCAAGCTCACATTATCCTTTTGAAATAGAATGGGGCCCACCTTGATTTAAACAACATCTTGTTTGAACTTTGAATGGGCTCATCACTCCTTTTGAAATTGAATACTTGTTTGAAGTGAGATTACTCTCAAAGCAGCAAAGGACTAATTAACGTGAGAAAGCATTGACTCTAGATTCAGGTTGGACTACAATCATTGAATGAATTCACATTCTAATGGGCCAATAAAACTTCACATGCCTTTCATAACTTGGTCACTCCTTCATTCATAAGAGAAGCATAAGGCTTCTCCAAGAATAGGCCACTTACTAACCAACATTTGAATGTTATAGAATAGAATTGATGGCTAAAGTCGATGAAAGAGATTCGAAGATATAGCAAAGAATAGGTGATGGGAAACTAACTTAATATTATCTTTGTTCTTTGAATAGATGTAAGCCTTGCTCATTAATTCAATGTAGATCACCCCAAATGACAAGAGTTTTCTGAATTATACCACGAACATTATATTTATCTCAAAGAGTAATACATTTAGTCCAAAAATAACGATTGAAAAGGCAATAGAGAGGAAAGGAATTGTGTACCTAGATGTGCAATGGGAATATAGGAGTATTGACTAGTAGTTTGCCAAGCATCCTAATGCACTTCGAACATTATAGGTATTAGTGAAAGAATTCAAAGATTTTAGGCATCTCAACCTTTCTAGCAACGAACAATTTGAGTGTGAATTGAACTATGTATAAAGGCTAACATTTGAAAGTTGCTATTTAATTCAAAGTATTTATGCTAGGAGTAGGACACTCTATTGATTTTGAATGATTTCAAATTATTGAGTGATCAATGCAATGGTGTCATTGCTATAAAGGTGATGGGAGATCTCGTAAATGCGCATGTTTGCATGCATGTTGAAAAGAAACAATTGACATGTGGGCCTCTTTCGAGCTCTGAAAAAGGCGATTGATTCAAAAATCAGGGTATTTGTGAAATTGGGTCCAAAGAGTGAGTCTTTTGAACGCTAAAGGAAAGTGTTGTGGTGGGAAATCCCCCTACGAACTAGCAAATAGGGTTATAGTATGCATGCATATATGACCAAAAGAAAACTACTTTCTGCTTTTGTCCTAGACTTAATCCCCATTTCTTTTCAGCAAATACATTGTTAGACCAGCATACCTTGTTCCGGATGGTCGATGTCTATTCTTCTTCACGCTTGATTGCTTGTTGGCAGCTCTCCTCCCAAGGCTGACCTGCATACAAAACAAGCAACAAATTACACATGCATTTTACCTACAGACTAATGGGTTAGAGATTCAAACATATATTTATTGAACTATGAAGAACTCATATAGTGCGACGGGAAAAACATTTCTTTATTATTTACTTTAATGAATCAACTTACAATGTCGAGACCGACCACTGCTCCGCGAATCCTGATCTTGGGCTCCTCTTCAAATGTCCTCCAACTTCTTTGCTTTGTATCTCTTTTTGCACAAGGATGGCTAAAGGGT
>CBVK0100216057.1:0-16526 GCA_900067695.1 Picea abies | reverse complement strand
ACTCCTCCTAGATCTTTCCAATACAAAAAACCATCTATGATACAGAATTTTGTTGCTTTCAATTTCAAAAATCTGGCCTTAGTCTTTCTTAACTCTGGTGGTGCTTGTAAATTCTGCAAAATATAAATTATATCACTATACTAAGGAGATGAAAGGAACTTTTGAGATACATGAGGTGTTGGTTCTGCATCCACTAAAAATTCTGCAATGAAATTTATTCCCAAGAGATCAAAATTTGACTGAGCTATCAATTTTTCCAATCCTTGACCTATGACCAACTTTATTGGCTTTATCTCCAAGGAATACTCCAATAGAACTGCAATCCATTTCTCTCTTCTTCCTTTAGGGTATGACTGAGTTAAAATGTCTTTTATTGCACTAGTAGGAACAAAAGAAATAACATGAGAATGCAAGATATAAACCATGAAATCCTTCAATTACTTCACCGCTGCATAGCCCTACTTCTCCATGATGTTATAGTTCAATGTTGAATCTCTCAATGATTTGTTGTAAAAGGCTATAGGTTTCTCTAATTCTGCTCATTTTTCTGCAGCGAAACTCCTGCAATAGTATGTTCAGAGGCAAAGGAGAAAACCATAAAATCTTTAGTATAGTCTAGGATAACTAACATCGGTGCTTCAGTAATTGATCTCTTTATGTCATCAAATGACCCTTTTGATTAAGTTGCCCATTTAACCTGATTATCCTTTCTCAACATATGGGTAATGTACTTAACAGTCATTTAACCTGATTATCCTTTCTCAACATATGGGTAATGTACTTAACAGTGTCAGTAAAGTTTTGTATAAACCTCCTTAGGAAATTCACCCTACCAAGAAAATATTGCACTTCCTTTTTATTTCTGGGATTATCTATTTTTTGGATTGTTGCTACTATGTTTGGATCTATATTGATTCCCTCTTATGATATCACATTCCCTAACAGTTTTCCATCTTGCATTGCAAAATTTGATTTCTTTGGATTCAAGGAAATACCAAACATCCTGCACTTCTAAAAAACTGGTTTCAAATTATTCAAATGTTCATCATCGTAGTTATAGAAAATGGCAATATCATCTAATTATATCCCAATGAACTTATCCCTTTCTTTTTCAAAGGCTATATCCATAGCTCGTTGAAATGTTGCCCCTATGTTCATCAGCCTGAATGGCATCTTTGCATACATGAACGTTCCCCAAGGTGTGGTGAAATTTGTCTTTTCTTGATCATCTAGGTGCACCATGATTTGATTATACCTTGAATAGCCATTCAACATTGACATTTTTTTTGATCCCGCAACTTTCTGCAAAATGTAATCCATTTTTAGGAGAAGATAGTTGTCCTTCAAAGACACCATGTTCAAATTGATGAAATCTACACATAGCCTGATTTCTCCATTCTTCTTCTTGACTGGAACCAGGTTTTCCAACCATTTNNNTTCTTCCTGACAGGAACCAGGTTTTCCAACCATTTAGAAAACCTCAATGAGACAATAATATTTGCATCAAACAATTTTTTCACTTCTTTCTCAATTAAAGGCAGGAGCAATGGATTTATCCTTCTTAGTTTCTGTTTGAATGGTTTTTTATCTTCTTTGATTGGGATTGTATGTTGGATAATGATTGTATCATAAACCTTCAAATATTCATAACTCCATGCAAACACATCAGAGAACTCCTTCATCAATTTAAGATACCTTTCTTTGTTTTTCAAGAGTTAAATTCTTTGACAATTTGATGAGCCTTGGTTCCTTTTCAGTTCCAATGTTGTAGTCTTCTGCCTCACCTTCATTTGGAGTCACTTTTGGGTTCTTATCTACATCATTATTATCAAAAATATTCTCAATAGGAACCAAACCTTTTGGGATGCAATTATTCTTCAATTGAATTATCTCCTTCCCCGCTATAACATTTTGATAATCCTGTGAACTTGGAGCCAAACTTGCATTTTCCTCCACAACAAACAAATTTTCTTCATCAATATGTGTACTGGAAATTTCATCTGACATTTGAAGGAACCTAATGACCTATTAATCATCTTCAAAAACCTGCCAGTATTTGACATTGTCTGGGACTGATGGCCTATGTTTGACTTCAATCTCATACTTATTATTTGAATGGAAAGGTATTTTGAAAACACTGGTTGAGGTGGATAAAGCATCAACAATCATATTATTCACTCCGGGTATCAGTGACACAACATACTCTGTGAATCCTTCTAATAATTCCAATACTGCATTCATGTATGCCCCCATCTTGGGGTGCTTGGTCTGGTAAATTCCCTTAACCCAATTAATTACCAGCTCATAATCACCATGCACATATATTCTATTATCCCACAAATATTTCAATGTGTTTAGCCCCAAAATTAAATCCTTATATTCAGCTACATTGTTTGTACAATCAAAGGCCAGCTTAAAAGAACAAAGTTTTGAAGCACCTTTTGGAGGAACAATCCAAACAGCTTCCCCAACTCCTTCTTTACTAACAACTCCATCAAAATCCATGTTCCATAATCCATCATCCTCATCATGTGCTTGATATAAACTAAGTTTTTCATCCAACTTCTCACCTTTCTTCTCTGGAATTTTAGGTTTATTCTTTCCCCCCTCTTCAAAACAGAGATCATTATAAAAAATATAATCTCCAATATTAGTGTAAACAACATAAATAGGGTGATTATTAGGCCCATCTGGTTTACTAACCATGTATGCCAAATGTGTTTCTCTGTACAATCTCCTTTGTTGCCCAAACACTGGATTTGTGACATATGATATGTCCATCTATAAGGTACCCTTGAGTTTCTTTTCCCAAGAACTGTATAATAGCATCCCAAATTTAAGTGGAATGTCAACAACCACCACATCCATAACAACACTTTTAGATGGGATCTGAGTTAAGGTAACAACAAGATCTTTAATCAACCCCAATCATTTAACCTTCCTTGAGTCAAAAGAGAACAAATATTTATATGGACTTGTGATGTCTAATACAAGATTTTCCATAACCACCTTTGGCATCAAATTGTGGGATGTCCTTGAATCTAACATTGCATTATTCAGGGTCATATCATGAAAATTGAGATTGATGTAAAAAGGAGGTACTTTACTGTCATTATCACAATCTGCTTCAACCCGTGGACCAAAACAAAAAGTAGGATGCTCATCATGTAGATTTAGAGTGTCAGAGGTTTCTCTTGTTTTCAACTTCCTCATAATCTAACCTCTATATTCAGTATTCTTTATAAGCTCATTAAAATGGATTGGAAATTTTATCTTAGAAATTTCAGTTTCAAGATTAAAAGTAGTCTGATATTTTTTTACCTCTTTGTTGTTAACATCCTTCTTTCCATCTTGAGCTTTCTTTGGGCCATCATCCTTTGGATTATTTTTCTCTATCATGCATTTCCTTGGAGGATCTTTCTTCCTTTTACTGGTAGAGGGATGATCAGCTTGAGATTTATTTGGATTAATTCCTACATTTCTATTTATGAGATTATACTGTTTCTGAAATTCAAAAATGGCACTTTGATACCCCTGTCTATATTCTTCTAAATCCATCAACAATTCATTATCTTGTTCTAGAACAAACATGTCATGCTCTTATTTAGTCAAATAGATTTCAGAATCATCATCAAACAGATGGATTTTATCTTCAGGTTCTTCAGTAAAATCTTCAGCATAATTTTCTTGAAATGGAGGTCTGACTTGCTGGTCTCCCTTATTTCTTTGGTCTCGTTGTCTTATCCAAGGAACTATAGGTTTCTTGAAGTTCATATTTCTGACTTGAGGTTCTTTTCTTTCTCTAGAAGGAGGTCTATTATCCAGAGTCAACCTTTCCACTAACTTTTCCATAGTTTTCACCATCATATCTAACATTGCATTTGAAGATTTAGAGGATGAAGGATGATTTTCTTCTTTAACTTTATTTTTCTCATTTTCAAATTTATTCTTTATTTTTCTAGATGCCATTAAATTAGCTTCAACTTCCATAGCATCATTCATCATATCAGCCAAAGTGGCATATCTTCTTTCTCTTAACAACAAAGCAAAATCACTATTAAAGGCATCAACATAGTGCAATTGGGTAGCTCCAAGAGGGGGTTTAACCTGGTATGGGATTGAATTGTACACCTTCATGAACTTAGTGGAAAATTATTGCATTGTTTCAACATGATCTCTTTTTAAACTATTAAAATGTGTTAAGAGGTGTAATGGATTTTTCTTATCCTCCCATTTTCTGAGAAAAACTATTTCAAAACTTGGAAAATCAGGAATACTTCCTGCCGCAAGTCCCTTAAACCATTTATTGAATTCTCCAACAAAACTTTGTGGAAACAATATCATCTTAGCATCTTCATGGTCAAATTCCTCTAAATCAACAAAATAATTAAATATATCTAAATGATGATGTGTTGTGATATCCCCTTCTGCATTGTATGTTTTAATTATTTCAGAGTAGTTTTGGGGTAAGTCATGTAGTTGCGAAGGGAGAACAAGAGGGGAAAACCCAGCAGCCATGAATATGATAGGAATATGTCTTGGAATTGAAACTTGACTTGAAACTAAATCTTTTGGGGAAATGACACCAAGCTTTGGGGAGTTGACACCAGGATCTATAAGAAATAAATATTTAAACTTGTTAATATCAAACAATGTCTTACTTAAATATGATTATGACTTAGTTCTGACAAGAAATTTCTCAAATTTTACAACAAAAGGAACATTTTCAAGACTTCTTACTTCAGTTTTTGGAAAGGAAAAAGTTCTTTCTAAGAAAAATGTATGTGATTCAGATAACTTATTCTAACTTTTCTAAATAATCTTCTCAGGGTCAAATGCAACTTCTGGAGGATTTGGGTTTGGATTCTTCCTTGTATGAATCTTCTTGGGAGCCAGGATTTCCAATGGGATCACCTTTTTGTAACTGATCTTGACAATAAAATCTCCAAGGTGAAAATATACAACCAACTTCTGTGTCTGAATTACTTTCTACCCTTAGGAATCAGATCTTGGAACTTTGTTGTTCTTTCCAAGGGAAGATTTCACCTTCGCTCCCCGACAATGACGCCAAAATGTTATCACTCTGTAAATTTCCTTGGTTGCAAAAGAAAATATCAGAGGTAACCACAAACCTACTTTTATATTGGAAGCTAGCCTCCTTCCAATCTAGAGAGGGATCTCTCATAATAGTTCTTCAATCAGTGCATTGGCTAGATTTTATATAGATAAAAAATTTATGAAATGGTTGGCAGGGATGAGAGAAAAACCCATTGGGCATGGAGTCATAAGGGATATCATTTCCAAGTTTTCAGAACTTGGTTGAAAATAATTTAATCTCAGAGGCCAGAAAATCGAATATTTCTAGACTTACAATCTTTAAAGCATGGAAAGATGAAACAGGAAACACTCAAAACCACACAGAGCATCCAAATAAGATGAATTCTACATTAACTTATCAGACTGAAAAATGGATATTTGAAACAACATAGACATAGAGCATAATTAAATGAATTATGCATTAATAATTTCTCATTCAAATGAAGAATAACACATTTAATGATAAACAAAGAAAGAAACACACACACTCAGAAAACTGACTACAATAGATGAACACATGAATCTCTGAAGTAATAGCTTAATAAACTATGTCTGCAAAACCTTTCATTAATATCAAAATGTTACATCACCAACAATACCTTTCTTACTCAACTCTCGAACCCTTCTATTGTACTTTTCCTTTCAATATATAGCATTACATTTCATTCTAACTCCATAGAGTCGAAATCATTCGGGTTTCACATTAAAAAATGAGTTACAAATGATAAAATTGATTTCTTAACTAATTACTAACTAATTTTCCATGGACTCCTATAATTTAGGGTTTGATTTATTGACCAACTTATACAACCCTAATACATTTATATTGCATATATTTAGTGACAAAATGACTCATCATTTGATCTTGATGCTGACATGGAAAACTCATCACAACCGACATATGAAAATGCTTCCTCATTGACTGACTGTGAGATTTTGTAGCAACCAGGAAATTTGCTGCGAAATATCTATTCTTCCTTGCTGGTGTTGTAAAACCGCTTCAGGATTAATCTAACATTCCCAAAAATTTGAGCTAAAATAAAAAACCAAAACATGATATATCTGTTGAATATTTTCAGATAATTCTATTGCAACTTGGGCTAGCAAATCTAGATTTCGTTTTGCAATTTGCTCCTTCCTCAATCTATCCTTTGCCTTTAATGTTCTGTTTTGTCTGTATAATATTTTTACATGTCTGTGTAAGGGAAAATATCTCTTGACCATCCTCTTATTGTTCTCCAAAGCTTCTCCACACAAGTTCAAATGTTCTTCTATCTTTCTTTTCATTTGCTTCTTTTCTTCCCTTAGTTGTACAATTACAACTTGGGATTCTTTCAATTGTCTCTTTAGTATTTTAACCATAATGTCATGTTTATCTGAAGGATATTGAACCTCAAAAAATTCTTCAACAACATATTGAACATGTATCTCAGATCTGGTCTCTTCATCATGAATCTTCCTCCTTGTTGATGATCTGGTTACAGGTCTTCCAAATCTTTCCTTTTCAAGTACTTCTAGATTAAACATCATTTTTTTTCCTGGTGGAGGTTGTAATTCCACAACATCATCAGCTTCATGACATGGAAATGTCTCATCTACAGGAATTAGTTTCTTTGTTGCTGACATGGTGGGTGGTTTCCTGGGTTTTTCCATTTTTGTTGTCTCAGGAGTGAAAAGGAGCTTCTTGCCTTTCAATTTTCCTCTCTTACTGTCAGGGGTTTATTCAATGTTTAAAACTGTCTTTATACCCTGTAGTGGATATTTATGCTTCTTCTTGGATCCTTTGCTGAGAGAAGTTTTTATTATAGTCTCAGGGGTTTCAATCACAATAGGTTGTTCTTTGTCATTTTCCTTTTTCCTTTTTAAACTGTTGGAAGTTGCTTTAGTGCTTGTTGAAGGAGTACTACCCTTTGATTTTGGGGAGCTAGTGGTTTCTGCACAAAATCCTGATGTAGATAAAAATGAACTCCATTCCCTATTTTTTTTTCTTAATCTCCTCAAGGACTAACAATTTGATAAGATTGAAATGAAATAGACTAGACCCAACTTGCTTAGCTTTTCCTTGTACTTTGTCAACCATTTTCCCCAAGCTCCTACAAAGATAATATGGAATGTTTAGAAATTTCTTACATGTAAAGTGCATGAGTAGTCTGATATGGTATAGGTACACCTTGTTGAATCTCCCCTCACAAGTGAAATATCTCCGAATTAGTCTCAGCAGTTGGTCATGGTGTTCTAACATATGGCTTCTAGGCACCCCTTTTGACAGGTTTTCGTTCTAAAATTATGACTTGAAATAATCATTACAGTAGGAGGAATTGAGAGTCATCCCCTTGAACCACCTCTCACCCTATAGGGGCATCTCTGTAGCTGTGGAAATTATCTGCTATGTGACCTGAATTTCTAGTGATCCAACCTTTGTTTTGACTCATTCAAAATTTAGTGTAAATTGTTTAACTACCTCCATGTGACCTCCCTATAGATTTTCACAGAAGGTGAGGCATCCCACTGCTTGGAAATATTCTATTTAAATGGGATTTGAATCCAAAAATTGCAAACCCTGGGGTTCGAACCTCACTATATAACCCCCCCTTTATATTTTCTTCTTTTGCTTGTTATGCTCCATGGTTGTTGATGAAGAGTGTTGTGGTGATGATGGGTTCAAGGGGTATCAAGACTTAAACATCGTGCAATAAATATTGGTGTTTTAGGGTTTGTTTGAGATATGGAGCTTTAGCATCAAGGGATTTTGCAACGAACTCAACAGAAAGTTCGCACTAGGCAAGAATTTAGCAGTAGATAATGATAACACAACTTTGATGGCAGATAGGGTTTAAGCATCTGAGAGATATGTAGTATAAAAAATATCTTCAGTGGCGTCCAAGGATGATGCAAGTGTTTATCACTTCTCAACAAATTGATCCAATTTGAATTTTCACACCGAACATGCAATTTTGCAACAACTCTTAGTTTTGCAGCGAACCAGGAAATTTCACAGCGAGTTATAGTTTCACAACGAACTAGAACTTTAATGATTTCTAAAAAGGAAATAACACATGAACACAAAACTTGGTTTACAAGGACTGTATTGACTCTCATGACCTCACTCCCATGATTTCCTGACCGTTATGGATATCTCTAAAGTGATTTGACATGATAGTTAGTCGTTGTGAAAATCTAGGAGGTTTCACAGCGAAATTTGAACTAATTTGTTGCAAGTCTTTAAGAGGTACAATATATATTGGGAAACCTATGAAACCTTTAGTACATGTGATAACATGCTCCCATGAGGACCTTGACACATGATCATGACCACAAGACTCAACGACAACAAAAAAAATTGTTTTGACTTTGTAAATTTATACTCACTAACAAGCCCATCAGAGTGATAATCCATAGGAGGGATATTTTCCATCCTGACCATCCCAAATCCCGATAAGGTTATTTACCACACAATTTTGATTTTTAATTTTCAGAAGACTTTAGGTTATGTTTCATTTTAGGGGAATATTTTGACTTTTATTTATTTTTATTATTTTTTAATTCCACATGGGCTGGAGGGTAATTTTATTAATTTTTATTTATTAATTTTGATTTCACATAGGTTGTTTTATTTAATTTTATTATTTTTTCTTATTTATTTATTTTTTCAAAATTACAACACAAACCCTAGGTCCTATGCATCCTCTAGGTCCTTATACAAGTCAAGTAAGGTAGCTAAAAACTATATTAACCATTCAGTATTGAATTAACTCATGCATGTGGTACGATATTTTCAGGTTGAAGATCAACGACTCAGATTCACCCATAAGCAAATCAAGGGTTGTTGAACATCGAATTTGAAACAAACATATCTTGAGTTGCACATGTCAGAATCAGGTTCAGGATACCTTGTTGGAAATGTATCAAGGAGAAGAATATATTGGAAGATGAATTTAGGCCAAACCAATGAAAAAAAATTAGGAAATGCAAAAGCCAAAAGGTCACAAATTTAATGGAAAAATCACTATGCAAACTTCAGACGACCATATATGGGGCTAAAGGAAACGAAATCAGGCCCATGATAGCTCAGTGGAAAGCTAACATAGACTAGAACATGAAGGTATGGCTGAAATACTGAAGGGGGGAATTATTAGAAAATATAGAAAATAGAAGAGGCCTGAATTTAATCAGAAAACGGGTTGTGCAATGTTCATACAATCATATCGGGAACTACAGGAGATGAAATCAGACCTACAAGAGAATGTTGGAAGGATAATAAAAATAAGAATAAGATGGGATGATCTTGTTCAATAGACTAACACCAGGATCACCCATAATAACTTGAATAACACAAGGGGACACCAACAAACAGAGTTGATGATATGTTTTTAATATCACTCATGAACAACAAATAAAAAGAAAAGAACTACTCAACAATCTCTTCAACTTTTTTTTATATCACTTACCTATTCATGTACAAAAATGTAAAATAAATTTGAAGTGCATATTGAAAAAACAAAGAGAAAGGAAATGAAAATTCACAAGAACCGAGGAGTCTGTCTTATCTTATAAAAGAGAACTTGTTGAATGTAATAAAATACTTTTTCCCATTGTGTAGACTGTCGATACTCTTATTGTTGGATATACGAAGAGTAGAATCTATTTTTGAAGTCATAACTATTAGAAAATGTGTTTGGAACTACTCCAATAATGTGTTTGTCATTTTAGTTTTTTTTAGTGTTGATCATATGAACTACTTGTGTGCTTAGGATTTAGAATAATTATGCTATTGTGATTTCTAATGAGTATAGGGATGATGTTGAAGGTCTCCTTTGTAACTATTTGAGATGATATCTTAAATATTATTGTTTTAACATGTTCTTGGTGTTGGAGAATAAAATGGAACACGATATGAAACAAATAACACAGTATTGCAGACAATAGAAGAGGGATGAAAATTTTGAAGAACAGAGGTGGCATCTAAAGACATCCTTACAACACTTAAGCACACCATACTATGATTAGAACATCATAATGCATATTGCACATTTTGATCTGCATGATCTATTGTGCAATCTCAATTCACACTCAACATTATGATAATGAACCAAGGTGTCTTCATTTATAGTCTCAAGCTCTAACTAAATCCCATAGAATCTAAAATATATTTTCCACATATAACTGTCAGTGGTTAGAGTTGAATCCAAAAAATCCGCTATGTAACATCGGATCGACGAGAATCGATCTGACTATATATTATTCCAACTCGTAGTCGATTGTAGGGTTGGTTGATCCACCACCCAACTATCTTTGACTATTGGTTGACTATCCAATCGACAGGCACATCGACTACCTGATCGACTAGTGTCATGTACTAGTCGATAGCTCAACTTATTATGTCCAAATGTAGGTCAACCTCTTGATGGACTGAAAAATGCCACGGTATTCTTCTTCTATAGTTGACAAGGAGACTACCTTCTATTTTTTTCACGACCACACCAATGGTCTAGTTCTATAGAGAAACACATACCCAAAAGTGGACTTCCGATTATCATCATCGCCAACCCAGTCGGAGTCGGTGAAGCCAACTAGAGAATATGAACTACGACAACATTTTATACAAAAATGAGGAGTACCCTTCATATATCGAACAATGTGTTTGAATTCTTTCCAGTAGATTTCTATGGGATCCTACATGAACCAAGAAACCACATTAACTAAAAAGGAAATATCAGGTCAACTATGAGAAAGATAAATAAGAATGTCGACTAATTGTTGATAGAGAGTAGCATCGAAAACACATGTTTGATAGGTTTTAGTAAGCTTCACTCCAGTCTGAAAGGGAGTGGCACAAGGCTTGCAATAAGCCATCTTAAAACATGTTAATGGATCCATTACATATTTGGATTGAGAAATGAAAAAACCATTGCAAAGTGGTAATACTTGAAAACCCAAAAAATAATGTAGAGTGCCAAGATCTATCATACCAAAGGAGTCAACAAGTTGTTTTTTCAATCTAAAGATGAGAACAATATTATTTCTAGTAATGATCAAGTCATCAACATATACAACGACAATAATAATGTCTCCATTGGAGTGGAGAACATACGGGTTCTGATCAGATTCACACCATTTGAAACCAAGTTGAAGAAATAAATTGTCGATCTTAGTGTACCAGGGCCAGGGAGCATGCTTCAAACCATAAAGAAAATTCTTGAGTCGACATATCAAATTGGAATTTGTCACAAATCCAAGTGGTTGTTCCATGTAAATTTCTTCATATAGGTCTCCGTGAATAAAGGCACTCGTCACATCCATATGATGAATCTTCCATCCAAAACGAGCAACGAGGGAAAGAATAAATCGAACAAAGTTCATCTTTTCAACGTGGGAAAATGTTTTAGTGTAGTCAATTCCTTCTTGTTAAGAAAATCCCTTCGTGATGAGACATTATTTATGTCTCTCAAAAACACCTTCAGAGGTAAATTTGGTCCTGTAGACCCATTGACACTTCACAAACACCTTCAGAGGTAAATTTGGTCCTGTAGACCCATTGACACTTCACAATATTCTTTCCGTGTGGTTAGGAAACTAAGTCCCAGTTTTTCTCTTTGAAAATGAATCAATTTCAGTCTTCATTACATGTTCCCATTCAGTTTGACCTTTGATATCTGAGTAGGTAACAGGGTCATAGGTTTCAATAACATGAGTCATCAAGGTAACTTGACATGTTTCCTCTAACTTTGAGTTTGTCATCTGTAGGAGGAATCTCCAGTGGCTTCAATTATCTTGACAACCCATTGGGGTAGAAAAGAAACATATGAACTATGATTCACTTCATCGGGTTGATCAAAAGTCACAAGTTCTTCAATCAAGGGATGAGTCAAAATATAATATGTTGGAATAGTCCACTCAGAGATCAACGATCGAGTTGAAACATGCATAAGGTTCAACGGACTAGTCGAAGGACTGAAGGGGGGAGCAGGAGAACTGGTGTCCAAGACAATATCAAAAGGATCATCCTGCAACAATACAGAGGAATAATTCAATAACTTAACTCTAGAAGACTTCTCATCAAAACAAAAATTATGTAGCACAATAACTTGTTGTTGGATAGGATCAAATAGTTGATATGATTTCAAATCCTTAGAGTATCTTTGGATAGGATCAAATAGTTGATATGATTTCAAATCCTTAGAGTATCCCATCATGATGCAATCATGCCTTTTTGCATACAATTTTTTTCTTCAATCATCAGGAATATGGGCCCATGCAACATATCCGAACACATAGAGGTGGCTAACAAAAGGCTTCTTTCCATACCATAATTCGACTAGAGTGATGGAAGGAACAACTTGAGTCAAGATGCATTTGAGAAAATAATTGGCACAATACACTGCTTCAACCCAGAAGAGAGGAGGAATGTATTTAATCTATAGAAGACATCTAGCCATTTCGAATAATGTCTGATTCTTATGTTTTGCAACTCCATTCTATTGAGGTATGTGAGGAACTGACCGCTTCCAGTCAATACCAGATCGAGGTAGGTATTCTTGAAAAGGTCAATTGACATACTCACCACCATTGTCTAATCTCAAGCAATTGATGGGTCGACCATATTGCTTTTCAGCAAAGACTCAAAATTCTTTGAACTTCTCAAAGACAAAATTTTTATTCTTCAAGAAAAATACCCATGTGAAATGAGAGAAATCATCAATGAAAGTTAAAATATACCTTTCACCCATGTGAAATGAGAGAAATCATCAATGAAAGTTAAAATATACCTTTCACCTTCCACTGAAGGTAAATTAATAGAACAAAAATCATTGTGAGACAATTCCAATAAATTGTGTGCTCGCCACGCTTGTCCAAATTCAAAAGGTGCCTAATGATGCTTCCCAAGTACTCAACCCTTACATACACCTTCAGGTGGAAACACCCTTGGCAATCTAACAACCATGTTTTAAGTTGTCAGTGCCTGCAGACTTTGTAAATTCCGATCTCTGAGAAGTTCATGCCAAATTCAACTTTCTCATTAGTGTGAGTAATAAGTGCAGTCATTTTAGATTCAGGTCAATTCAAGTCATGGAACTTGTATAAATTGTTCATTGGGTCTAAAACCCTATTAGGGACAATCGAATTCCCTTTTCTTCAAATCCTGAATAAAGAACCGATCTGGCAGAAATTCCACATTCTTATGGGTATGATTTAGTTGAGAAATAGACAACAGATTGGCACTAAGATTTGCTACATGATATACATTGACAATTTTACCACGTCGACAAGCTATATCACCTTGCCCAACAACAACCAAAGCAAAATCATCAACGCCGTAGATTATACTCTCAAAATTATTCAGTCTCGTGAATAAAGTGGCATCTTTCACCATATAATGAGTGCACCTAGAGTCAACAACCCATTCATTTTGCATAGTGTGAGACATCAAGTCCTAAGAAGTCTCGACTTGGAAGGTGAAATTATCAGTGGGTTGAAGAATAATCGATGTGTCTCTTTCAAGTCTCTTAACCTTCTCCTCTAAATCATCTCTCTTCTTGATGCATTTCTTATCGACATGTCCAGTATTTCCACTGTACCGACATGTATTATTTGTCCGACTTCATTGTGGTTTTCTCTGGGGTCCCTGATCATGATATGTAGGTTTTTGTGCAGAATCAACAATCTATGCTTTATTCTTTGAATCCATATTTCCCTTACCCTTGAGCAAGTGGGCTCGGTGTTTACCACCAAGATAGACTTATTCAAGCAATCTATGTTGATTAGTAATAAAAAAATTCACAAAAAAATTCAAAGGAGTAGTCCTTACCATATTTCTCGCGTGTGTGCAAGTTGGTGCGGAAGGTCGATACAAACATGTCAAATGGTGTTCTTAAATTTATCAGGACCAGATCAATGAGTTGTCCATCCTTCTTCTTCACTTTCTCTTTAAATTCACTCAAATTCAATTGGATTTCCTTAAAACATGCTAAATATTCCTCCATTCTCTCAAAGGAATGAGGATCGAGAGAGATCAACTCTTTCTCCAACTGCATGACGTGGCTTTCGTTAACTTGGTCAAACAATTTCTTCAACTTCTTCCAGACCAGATGTGGATAGTCAAGTCCACCGAGATGAAAACAAATTTATCATGAGATGTAGGTCGTGATGACCCCTACAACCTCATCCTTCTTTCCATCAATAACAAATTTTGCAGAAGCATCTGTTTGATCTGGGATCACAACCTTGGTATACTTCCACAATCCCTTACTTTTCAATAGGGTTTCCATATCTAGATCCCATACTACATAATTTGATCCATTCATAATAATAGGATTGATCTTCAATGTCATATTCGATATGTAGAATTTCCTTGTTTCAATAAGTTCCAATCAACAAGCCATTGACCCAGAGTCAATCACACAATGGATCTGACTTAGAAAGGTTTGCAGATAACAGATCGAGGTTTAAACCATCAGATATGATACCATGTTTGGGAATAAAATGGAACACAATATGAAACAAAGAACACAACACTGCAGACAATCAAATAGGGACAAAAATTTCGAAGAATAGAGGTGGCGTCTAAAGACATTGTTACAACACTTAAAAACACCATATTGTGATCAAAACATCACAATGCATATTGCAAATTTTGATTTGCATGATCTATTGTGCAATCTCAATTCATACTCATTATTATGATAATGACCCAAGCGGTCTTATTTTATAGTCTCGAGATCTAACCAAATCCCATAGAATCTGGAATATCTTGTCCACATATAACCGTCGGTGGTTGGAGTTGACTTCACAAAATCCACTCTGTAACGTTGGCTCGATGGAAATTGATCCAAACAACTATTCACCCAACTCATAGTCGATTTCATGCCTGGTCTATCCACGACCCGACTATCTTCAACTTTTGGTTGATTGTTTGACTAACAAACACGTCGACTACTCGACTGATTGGTGTGGTGTGTTGGTCGATCGCTTGACCGACATTATCCATATGTAGGTCGACCTCTTGACCGACTAAACCCATGAGATGTGTGATGAACCATCAATGCTTGATGCTCCAACTTGGATACCATGAACTACTTCTGTTGTCCAAAATATCATTTTAAACTGTACTCATTTGTTATTTTTTCTCCTATGCAGGATAGGTTAGAAGTAGTTACAAATCAATTTGTTTTTCTTTTGTTTGTTTTAGAGTAGGTTTAGAATTAATTAGAAATTTTTGGGGGAAAGTTCATTGTCTTTCCCCTTTTTATTCTTTTAATTATTAGTGGCAAACAGGCCCACATATTGGTTTCAAATGCTACAACAAATGAGAGTAGGTCTAATTGGGACCTGCCATCAAGTGCTCTCCCTTACCTGCTTGACAAACCATTTGGATCCATCAACATAAATGACACTAGAAGGAGGGCCAAATGACAAGTTGATCCTGTGGAGTCATTTATATTATTTATGGATCCATCCCATATCCATTTATGGAGATGTTTTTCTGGTATTGTACCGCTTAAAACTCCTAGAAAGATTTTTAGTTTATTGTCTAAAATTAAATTTTATGGTGAGGGAGAGATAGTTGCATTTGAACATATTTTTCAATTTTGGAAATTTTGTGTTTCTCATAATAATACTAATGAAAGTTTCATTTGCAAGTTGTTCACTCTCACTTTCACAAGTCAGATCAAGAGTTGGTGTGATACTTTGTTGGTTGCCTCTATTCACACATGGGAGCAATTTATGCATCAAATTTGGCATGATTTTGAGAATTATGAATATGATGATTTGTGTGTAGAGATATTAGATCTTAGGAAGAACAAAGAGGAATCTCTTGAATATTTTCTTATTAGATTTATGCATCTTTGCTATAAATTTACTTTGGATGATAGGCCCTCTATCAATGATTTGATTCTCCATTTAACTTCTCTTACTAATGAAACATATCAACTAGTGGATGAAGAATCTAAATAATGTATTAGTGTTCCTTTACATGTTGATTTGGATTTGAATGAAAATGTTGAAAATGATAATGGTTTAGTAGGACTCCATATGTTTGGATATTTCTTTACTATGGGGGATATAGATAAAAGAAAGAATTATTTTTTGGAAGAAACATATGTATCCTCCCACCACTCCAACCCTCCCTTCCTTCCTTGTGTGAAAAAGATACCTCTTGTATAGAAAATTTAAGTTCAAATTTTTATGTAGATGACCAAGAGGAGGGTTTTTTTTTTATAATAGGACACTTCGGGTTACACCGATGGTTATGCAAAGTTCTCATTATCCTACCTCTAGTTTAT
The DNA here is from genome assembly GCA_900067695.1 of Picea abies. NCBI lineage: Eukaryota > Viridiplantae > Streptophyta > Pinopsida > Pinales > Pinaceae > Picea > Picea abies. Next base: position 147 of record CBVK0100216057.1, on the reverse strand, counting down.
GAACCTGGTTGACAAGTAAAAGGGGTTTTTATTACAACAATTAATTAACCCAACAATATGCTATGCATCCACAACATTGAACATGCTTCCTTGAACTCTTTCCAAAATCTTAGTGGGATTTTTCCCACTTTACAAGATCGGAAGAGC